>JAYXIM010001815.1:0-65054 GCA_037575425.1 Anastrepha fraterculus
GGAAACATAACCTAAAATATTTATCTCGAAGAAGTTCATTAAGGGACTGTAATCGAAGTTACTGCGGGTTTAAGAATTTCTGTTCAGAGGTGAAGATCCAGTGCCAGCAGGGTCCCATTTACATCATCTAAAATCTAAATTCCTTTAGCCTCAGGGTAGTACTCTTTCACAAGACTTCCATATGTCAAAGTCCACCCATATGTAACTATTCCTCCGGCGGCCGCCGTAGCCGAATGGGTTGGTGCGTGACTACCATTCGGAATTCATAGAGAGAACGTAGGTTCGTATCTTATTGAAACAGAAAAATTAAGAAAAACAATTTTCTAATAGCGGTTGCCCCTCGGCAGGCAATGGCAAACCTCTGAGGGTATCTGAGGGTGGAACAACATAAAGTCGCACACCACAAATAGAGGAGGACCTCGGCCAAACATCCAAACAGGGTGTACGTGTCAATTATATATATATATATATTCCTGCATCTACTCCACAGTTTTTCTTGGTACTATAGATCCATCAAAGCGTTAAATAAATAGAACATCTCTCGAACCCGATGCTGTGGAAAACATACCCCTTGAAATATTTCTCTCGAAGAAAATTGTTGAGTGACTGTAGGTTTGTAAAGTGTAGAACCCGTTCACTTGCCAACCCCTTCTAACATCTGAATTCTTTCAGTCTTAGGGTACTTCTTTGATAAAAGGATGGTATGTGAGAGACTGCATTTAAATCTCTCAGAGATGTGGTCTGCTCGTCCCCGTTAGACTTGCAGCAGATACTAATATTTATGGAGTTGTAGTTCGCTTTAACGATTTTTTATCAAGTCAACAAAATGAAAGAAATAATTAGGTGGATTACCGTCGTATGTAGATCGAGGCCATCAGCTGTGAATCCAAGAAATTGGATTGGAGTTTGGACTACCATGTAGATCCATATTTGACATCCAGCTTAACGTGAGTAGCTCGATGATCCTGAAGTATTACATAGATACGGGATGAGAGCGAAAGGTGGATATTTATGTAGAGAAGGTAAAGGAATAGAAGCCGCTTGAGTTTCCGAGATTTTGCGTCAAGTTCAACATCAGCTCTGCTCCCTTAAAGCTCCTTAAAATGTATACCACTCATGGGATAAAAAGTAAACTACCAAAAAAAGCCCAACTTTCGTGTAATTTATACTTGCCACAATGGAGAGTGACTGTTTTGCAATAGCAGCATAAAATTTTCGTTTGTTTGTTGCTGTTTACTTCCACTACACCACCAACATTAGCTGCCACTGCTGCCATTTATTTGCATTTGCCATTTACATCTGCCACCGGGTCTGATGTTAAATCACGCGGTTGTAATTATTTTATGTTTGTTGTTTGTTGCTTGTTGTTTTTGTTAATGTGAATGCTGTTTCGGTTGTTATTTTATAGCTACCGCTGTCGTGCACAACTTCCAGTTGAATTAATTCGTGGTATTTAATGTGGCAGCGTGAATTTGTTAACAGATAAATTTATTTTTTATTACAAAGTGTTTTTTAATCGTATTTTTCTTCTTCATAAAGGAGTGTTGGTTGTTAGCTAATGAAATGAAATGCTGGTGGTGTGTGCAGTTGAATAATAGTTTTGCAACTGACTAAGTATTCACTGCATCAAAAAACAAAAGAAGTAATAATAATTTCAATACCAGATTTTGTTTAAATATTTGTTAAAAATATCATTAGTATATTTTGGAGTCATTAGCCGCTGTATATCTATTTTATATTATATTTTTATGACAAATTTACCTTGACGCATTTGTTACCAATAATTTTTTTTGTAATTAAATAAATTATTTTTTTTGGAATATTAATTTTAATATTAATATTAATTTATAATAATATTTTTTATGGGCATTTATGTGGAAATTCAATAAATTTTTTAAGTATAAAAATAAAATAAAAAAAATTAATAAATAAATAAACAACAATGCCAACGGACTTCCTGTCGATAGGGTCATAAAAGATTGAAGTATCTTTACTACCGAAACTATTATTTTACACAATTTCGGCTCTAAAATACGTGCAGAGCTCTATTGCTTGTACTAGAAAATGCAATAAAGGAGATATATACAGTAAAGCCTCATTAAACGAAGTTAAGAAAAAAGTATTTGAAAAAAGTAATGGTGTTGCAATTTAACTCAAATAACTAATTACATAATTGAATTAGATTTTTTGTCTAAAAATTCGAATTGCTTAGCTTTTAGCTCGTGTTTTGTTTAATGTTCTTAATTTTATTTATATGGAAAGCCGCGGCACTAGCAAGTATTAATATAAAAATGACAGATGTTATGAAAAAAATTCCTAAAGCACAAATCGAATATGGGTTGATCTGTATAGGAATAGGACTTATAATCGCTCATATACAAATACAATGCTCATTGACCCTAGTCCTATTATCAGTGCAGTACAAAATTACATTTATTTTTTTAAATAAAATTAAAGTGCGCAGGGATGAGGAAAAGAACCCAACCAAAACTAGTCCAAAATGTATTTAGAGTATGAAACTTGTCACTGACAAAGAGTAATGAAACTTGTCACTAACAAAGACTTTACAAATTTTAAGTATTAGCTGTGGATTGAAACTTTTTCGTGCATAAAATTAGGCTTCCTTAATTTTTTAGCACAAATGCTCTTTGTTTTTGATACAGGTTTTAGTGCATTCGTGAATCAAAACTAGTTCAATGTATGTAAAGTGTTGACTTGATACCACTAGTTAACAGCATTTTACTATTACCCTTGGATTTAATGTGGACGAGTACTGTACCGACATGGACTAGTTCCATATATCATTGGTACAGTCAATATTAGTAGTACTTTACTGTATGTACCCAAATGCACTAGTTCCATATGCCATATATTATTTATTACTTGCACGAAAATTCATATATTTGAACTCTGTATGCTTTCCTCGTGCAAAAAATTAGTTGCTCTTCTTTTTTTGCAACAGATCTTTTTTTATAAAAATTTTAGTTTGTCCTGGAACAACTTTATCCATATTCAATTGGCACAGTTAATATTAGCAGTAATTTGTTGTATTTTACTTTATACCTTGTATTGAGAGCGGACTAGTACTGTACCCAAATGAGCTAGTTCCATGGACCATCATATTTATTACTTGAACGAAAATTCATATATTTGAACTCTGTATGCCTTTCCTCGTGAAAGAAAAATCTACTGCGCTTGTTTTTTTTTGCAACCGATTTTTTATACAAATTTTAGTTTGTCCTGGAACTCCTACCTACATACGTACATATAGTACATACATATGAATTGACATGTGGGCTTCATTTATATTAGTTCAAAATGTGTGCAGAGCTTTGTATTCATCATAATCAATAGAAATAGCAAAGTAAAGTGAAATGAGTACTTTAAATTGAGTGTGGGCTACTACTGGACCGAAATGGAGTAGTTGCATATATGTATTATATTATTTAGTGCATGGATAAAAATTAAACTCTGTATGCATTTTCTCGCGAAAAAATTTGCTGTGCTTATAATTTTTTGTAGTGGATTTTTTTAAACAAATTTCAGTTTGTCCAGGAACACCTGGGCATAGATATGTATGTACATACATATAAGAACTTCATTAATATTAGTTCAAAATTTATGAGGCGTTCTGTACTTATCGTAATAAATGAAAAACACTGGGTTGTTGTTGTTGTAGCAGTTGTACTACAACAGGGTAAGTACTGGTCCGCATTGGTGCAGTTACTGTGACTATCAAATTTATTGCATAGACAAAAATGTGTGCATTTATACCATTTACGCCCATCTTCGTGCACATAACTTACAGTTCTCCTTCTTCTTCTTCGTTTTTCTGCGCGCTTCACTATTAAAAGCAACATTCTTATATTTATTAATAAAAAAAAAATTATATAAATTTAATACTAACTGACTACCGCATTGTTCTGCCCACTTTGCTCAATTGGCGCATTTCTTTGAGTTGACGCTGGACGTTGGACATTCACCTCACAAATGCAACTTTTATGCTAGAATATAAACATACAAACACACCAGTTCATCTTGCATATTTACTGTTGCCCCTTGTGAAGCGCGCATCTTCACTTCTTCACATCTTCATATTTGTATCATAATTCCGCTGCTGTCAACGGCTCGCAGCCACTGTGCGACTTTAAATGGTGACAATTGACACTTGATTGACATGTTTCATGCGCCTGCAACGCTTTGTATTATAAGTATGAAAAAACAGCATTAATATGTAAGCAAACTTGTGTATGTGCGTGCGTGTGTGTGTGTGTCAAAATGTACTGTAAAGTGTAATTGCGCGTATTAAATGTAATCAAATGCGTTGACAGTACTATGACAGTGTTCGTCATCAACACTCGCTACAAATTAAATGCAATTACGGTTTTTTGTTGATTTTAACATTTTTTGTCGCTCTTCGCGCTTTGATTGGACATGAGAGTATACAAATTGTTATATCATTGACATTTAAATTAATTAATTGTTGATTTTACTGATTAAGCAAAGTGCTGCGCTAACGGTGTATTACATGTACACACATACATACAGACATTCGGACAGCTCAATTGTGCTTTCAGGCATGGTAAAAAAATATAGGTCAGTAGTGGTTGCTGTATAAAATTCTTCCGAAATTCAATAGCAGCCAACCAGAACCACTTGACATTTCCAAAAATATACTTATTTATTAAAAATTCTAATTGTTTTTTTTTTCATACATGCATGTGTATGTGTGTATAAGTATATACATACATACAAGTGTATAAGTGAGTTGCAAAATTTATTCAGTAGTTTCAAGTTGTTGGTGCACGCTTCGGTGCTGTGTGGGTGCCCTGTAGGGAAAGTTTGAGGGAAAACTATATTTCTATTCCTCTTTCATCAGTACTTCAGTAAGTTTCAAAGTAACTAACACTACTTCAGAACGCGTAGAATATAATTTGAAATAGTCAATTGTTATTCAGAAAACGTTATATATATTTCATAATGGGTAATTGTGCTTCCAAAGGCTTATTTACAAGTATACTTCAGGAAAGTCAATTCTATTTCGAACAACGAGAAATATACTTCGGAAAAATTAAACAATAAATAAATAAATATTTCATTACTTTAACCCTATGTTGGCCAGATATTTTAAAACTTTCGGTCGGGCACCCGGGTCTGGCCTTCTTTCGACGTGTTCGAGGATCTTTTCCAAGAGCTTATACAAGGTGAAGTCCAAAATACTGGCGTCATTAAAATGTTCTTGACGACACCATCTTTTTACTGACTTAGTGCGATGGAAGCTACATCCCTAGCTGACTTCCAGCGAGTTGGTGCGTTGGAAGTAACATCTCTAGTTGACTTCCAGTGAAAGCTTGGTGACATTCGGTTCAGTGGAAGGGAAGTTATTGTGTCCAAAGTGTCAATATGTTTGTGTCATCGGTACAAAAATGAGTTTCGGTACAAAGTGCTAATATCAAATTTTATTTTAAAATCCATAACACGTTTACCGAAACATTTGAATTGATGAAAAAAGTTGATGGCGATTGTTGTTTATGATGATTGTCTATCTCGTGCCAGAGTTCAATACTGGCTTATAAACATACGCAAATTCAGTAATCACCGAAAACTCCATCGAAATTGTTTCTAAATTTATCAAAAATGAACCGAAATCAGCGTTGAAATTTATGGAATCAAAGTTGAATATCTCCAAAACATCGATTTATCGCATTTTAATTGATTACTTGGGCTTTCGAATGGTCTGTGCACGTTTCATTCCGCACAAGTTAACTGAGGACCAAAAATTGCTCAGAATTCAACATTCGAAAGGCCTCATTAAAGAGATGAGAAAAGACGAGAACTTCCTTTATGACATTGTAACTGGTGATGAAACTAAGCGTCAAAGTGCCGAATGGCAGGCCCCAGACGAACCAACACCCAAAAAATCGCGTTTGGAGAAGTCAAAAATCAAATCGATGCTCATTTGTTTTTTTGTTTTTACGATTCCTTGGGAATTGTCCACAAGGAGTTCGTGCCAACGGGCCAATCCCTCAAAGCAATTTTCTATCATGGCGTTTTGAAGCGTTTGTTGTATCGCATTCGTCGAATTCGCCCTGAATACCGCGAAGGGGAAGCTGGCGCTTATTGCATGATAATGCACCATCTCATCGATCCACTCTCGTGACCGATTTTTTTGACTAGGAATCGCATTTTAACCTTCAATAACTCACCGTATTCGCCTGATATGGCTTCCTGTGACTGCTACCTATTCGAAAAATTGTATTTGGCCATGAAAGGCAAACGTTTTGCGTACGTAGAGGCCATCTAAAAGGCTTGTACCGACATTCTGAAGGACATTCCGGTCAATGACCTGAAACACCCTTTCGAAAAGCTTTTAGATCACGCAAAACAGTGTATCGAGGCCAGAGGAGACTATTTTTTTTTTAAATAAATTCGAAGTTATCAAAACAAAGCTCCTGTCGCTTCTATTTTAGCTCAGTCTTGTTTATTTTGGACTTCACTCTGTATCCATAAATCCATAGAAAACTAAATTTTAGGAACCTACCTCGAAGTTCAAGTTCTTAGCTATAGTATAAATATTTAAATTCACGACCAAAATCAAAAAAGTCTCATCAAAAATGTCTGGCTAAAATATGGAGAAGTGCAGTTTTACAGCACCTTTGAATAGCAAATGGTAATTTTAGTAAAAACTTTTTCATTACAGAAAATTTCATAGGGGTATTTCATTGCGGGCAAAGAAGCGAATAATACAAGGAAAACCCCGTTTTCCTTTTCTGAAAGTTTTATGTGCGAAGTGGATACTGAACTCAAAATCTGTGCAGCAATAAAGTCGGCTACAATAACTGCCATTAAATGGTTTTATGAAAAAGCAGAAACAACAAAAAAAGTCGATATTCTGAATACATTACATTACTCCTGGCGCGAGCGCAGTAGTAATTTTTCATTGCTGACTTTTCCTACAGGGCAGTACTAAATTTGTTTGTGTACCCAACCCAGCACACACACTCTAATTTCGTTGTGTATATACATATGTATGTGTGTCTTGCAATACTCTCACTCGTAACCCATCTTGTCAGTAATTATTTCTGTATTCTTTTCTTTCGACACAACATTTAATTGATAGCCCGCAGAAATACACCCAATTGAAAATGCTCTGGAGGAGTGTTTCATTCAGCTTACTTAAGTGGACCTTTCAGCCAACTTTCAGCTACTCGTTTTTTGCTATTTTTCGTTGTACTTTTAAGTGTATACAAGTGGTTGGTAGTCTGGAAGTTGTTTCTGCAAAAAAATATTTATGAATGTAAGAAAATTCTTAAACTAGGGGGAAAAGTTTGATCAACAAAAAAACAAAAAAAAAATTAAATGAAATGTTTGATAAAAATAGCAAGTAAAATAATTTAGAAATTAATATCTTCTGTTTTTTTCGATTTATTCATTGTGTTTACTATGTATGTGTGTGTGCATGTATGTGTAAGTAATTATTTATCATTCAAAATTAAGAACAAAATAAATATTTTTCGAGCAAATATACTCATGTATATGTATGTATGTTTGCTATATTTATATACACCCTACGATCTGAAAGTACCGGGAATGTTTAAATAAAACAAAACAGAGCTCAATTTCAGGCAAATTTATTTTGAATTGACCGCTCTTATAAAATATTGTGCCTGAGCGATTACGTTCTGCGGCTCGTACGATGCTCTCCAACATCAGGTTAAAGAAGTCACACAACAGCGAGTCACCCTGTCTGAAAACTCGTTTGGTATCAAACGGCTCGGAGAGATCCTTCCCAATTCTAACGGCGCTGCTGGTTTTGAGCAACGTCATCTTACAAAGCCGTATTAGTTTTGTGGGGATACCAAATTCAGACATCGCAGCATACAGGTAACTCCTTTCCGTACAGTCGAATGCAGCTTTGAAGTCGACGAAAAGATGGTGTGTGTCGATTCTCCTTTCATGGGTCTTTTCCAAGATTTGGTGTATTGAGAATATTTGGTCGATGGTAGACTTTCCAGGTCTGAAGCCACACTGATAAGGTCCAATCAGTTGGTTGACGGTGGGCTTCAGCCTTTCACACAATACGCTCGCTAGAACCTTATAGGCGATATTTAGAAGACTAATCCCGCCGTAATTGGCACAGATTGCAGGATCGCCCTTCTTATGGATTGGGTAGAGCACACTTAAATTCCAGTCGGCAGGCACACTTTCATTCGACCGTATTTTGCATAGAAGCTGATGCATGCACCCTACCAGCTCCTCGCCACCATGTTTGAATAGCTCAGCCGGCAGTCCGTCGGCGCCCGCGGCTTTGTTGTTCTTTAGTCACGTTATCGCTATTCTCACCTCGTCATGGTCGGGTAGCGGAACGTCAATTCTGTCGTCGATGATTGGGGTATTGGGATCTTCACATTCTCTGTGACATGCGCAACTATCACTGTTTAACAGGTTCGAGAAGTGTTCCCTCCATAATTTAAGAATGCTCTGGATGTCAGTCACCATTTCGCCGTCTTTGTTCTTACAGGAAAGCTTTCTGGTAGAATTTTCGGACGTTGTTCCTGTTGGCCAGCATCTCAAGTTCCTCGCACTCGCGTATTTCGGCCTCTCGTTTTTTCTATTTTTCTATCGGAACTATAAAATTTTATATTTAAACTTCTGCCTCAATACTTAGTTCTAAAAATCGCAAATTCCCTTGCTAACTTTTTTGGTTATATTTTATGCAGGCACGAGTGGAGCATTCTTTCGCATAGTTTATTAGGCTTTCCCATTTCCTTGCTAGATAAACTCCCCCAGAACCTGAAATTCCTGAAATTTGCGAACAGCATTGCTTTTAAGTCAATTCCAAGAATTCAGGTCTTTTCTTTGCGAAAAAAAATATATAAAAATATATAATATTTGCCGTCACTCTGCTTCCTGCGTCGTGCAACACTTTATTAATGCTCATTAATTTTTTGAAGCGTTGAACGATTTTTATTCTACTTATAAATTTTGTTGAACGAACGTTAATAATCTAAGAGGCATTTTTTTATTCTTATAAATTATCGCATCTTGCATTATTATTTTGATGTGTGGCATTGAAAAAAATTACAATAAAATTGCCTGTGGCGCACAATTGTCAAAGAAAATTTAATGTCTGTTTTCTGGTTTCTTATTTTTTTTTTTGGTTTGGTCAGTGATAGCTCAGTGCTTGAGTAACTTGTTTCACTAAATTTTTAAATTGTCACTTTGGTGTCATAAACGTTTTATGACCGCAACGTGCCGCGTGTTGGACCAACACACATATGACACATGTGGATGTGCGAGTACCCTGCAGGAGAGTGAAACTAATTTCTGGTGCAGAAGTAGTTCGATTTGCTAATTGCGAATAGTTTAGGTACCCAAGTCGAGAGTAGCATCATGGATCTTCAGATAGTTGCAGTATAAAAGGAAAGGAAATGTGAACTTGAAGATAAAGCAATTTTTTCAAATAAATGCAGGCGCATGTAAATTTAAATGTAAGCTTCATTAATTTCTCTTTATTAAAAAAAAAAAAAATAAATAATTGGCGCGTACACTTCTGTTAGGTGTTTGGCCGAGCTCCTCCTCCTATTTGTGGTGTGCGTGTTGATGTTGTTCCACAAATGGAGGGACCTACAGTTTCAAGCCGAATCCGAACGGCAAATATTTTTACGAGGAGCTTTTTCATGGCAGAAATACACTCGGAGGTTTGCCATTGCCTGCCGAGGGGCGACCGCTATTAGAAAAATGTTTTTATTAATTTTTTTTTTTGCCAATAATAAGATATCAAACAACTTCCACGGCCGGCCTAATAGTAGACAAGTTTTTGTACCAAACTTTTGAGGATATGTGCGTTAGCTTCGGCATCTATCCACCAATGACAACTTGGATTACATATTTCAGCTCTTGAAGTAGCCGAGTCTTTGAATCAATGGCAACTTCGATTACATATTTCAACTCTTAAAAGGTCCTACAAAAAATAGTCTAAGGGAATTAAATTCCAGCTTCTAGGCGGCCGCTTGACATAGCCATTTTGGCTATTTATTCAAATTTCTATATTCAATGTAAAATTTAATTTGCTATTTTAGCTGTTGAAGTAAAAAAAATTGAATAAATTAAATTTCTAAACTTAAGTGAAAAATAAATAAATACAATGAAAATTCAATTCTTTCTGCAAATTTGTTCGCTGCGACACTCTCTCTCTCTCAGTCTCTTTCATTCATTGTTCAGGCAGAGGCAACAGAGTAACCTATTTTAAAGTCTTGTTTCTCATAGGTAGCTTTTCAAGAAAGCTTACCTTCCTACTGCTCCTCAATCAACGAGTTTAGTACCAGTTCCAAACTATCGAAAAAATACATCGCTAGGGCAATTCACCTGTGTCTTTGCTTATATGTAAGAAAATGTGGCTATAAATTCACTTCGCCGTTTGCGCATTTCCTTCAGGGTATTTATGCTAAGGAGACGGCTGGAAGCTGCCGAATTTTGAACACGCAAGTATCGTACGAGCTACTGAGCACTTAAACTCAATTGAAAATTTCACACGATATATTGACGAAATTTTCGGCGAAGCTTGTTAATGTCGTTATTTATTACGGCATATTTATTGCAAGTTATGCTTGCGCGTGATTTTTTTGCAGTCGATTATGTGGCCGCTACCTTTTGCTTGGCTTATGCGAGAGATAAAAGCAAAACAAAAAAAACGTTTGGTGGACTGGTGTATTTTAAATTACTGCCGGCAATTGGAGCTTCCGCTATTATGATAGCAAACACTTTTTTTGGAAGTACTTCAGTATAGAATATAAATGTATGTATGAACATTAAGGTGCAGCACTGAGCATATACAAAAAAACGGTACACTTTTTCCATCGGAAGGGCATATAAAATTTATTATGTTCTTAGACTACGGCCAAAATATTATTTTGATTCTGATAATAAAATATTTTTCAAACAGTTTTATGCAGATGTTGATTATGCAGGGGGAAACTGGTTTAGATCTTACAAAAAATCGATTTTTTTTTATTGCATACAATGTTAGTATAATTACTCAAGAATATGTGGTACAAATTTTAAAGCGAAATTCGCATTATTCCCGATTCTATGAGCACTTACGTGACTACCCGTCGGTTCCGCACCGTGGCGCACCTTAGTTAGAACGACGTTTTTTTTTCGAAACTAGTTTTTTTCAACTGGTGGGCATTCTAGCTTAAAAAGTTATCTACCAATCGTTCTAAAATTTTTCGGATTTTTTTCTTTACTCAATTCTAATCTATTTGAACCTAATTCTGGGATTATATTATTATTTAAAATATGGTTTTTTAAGCAAAATAGATGAAAAAATATGGTATAAAAAAACTACTTTGTGTTCAAGCGCCTCAAAAGCGTGCAATTTTGAATATTTTTTTACCACAATAGGTTCATATTCTTAGGAAATATGTTGTTAATAAAAAAAATGCTGTTGATTTCAGAGGAAAATTGCAACTTCAGGAATTCCCACCAGCAAGACACTCGGATGGTGATCGTCCATGTACAGCACGCTCTAACGCCACTATCTCCGGCGGAAATAGCTTCAAACAAATTTAACTTAAAAAACTTTTTAAAATTTAAGTTTTGAAGGTATTTTTAAATCGTAATTCATACTATTTTGCCAAATTTCTATGGTGGAAGCCTTAAAAGATAATAAATTTTATAACTCCGGTGGAAAAACTCAAATATTTTTTGGATTTTTGGGAGGCACCCTAATGTTCACGCATAGATATATGATTTTAGATAGGTAATTATCTCACATGTGCCCTCTGGCAAACATTTTGGATGTCTGGTACACAAATGACTGTGCTAGGTCAGCTAGTGACCTTGCGTTTGGTTTAGCTTTGTTTTTATGTAAAAATATGTAGCAAACGATGCTTTCTAGCAGTTGAACCTTTTGCTGTTTTAGTACTTATTTTCCCATTAATCATCTCAATTGTGTTAATTTTTTTTTTTTTTTTTAATATTTAGTTAAAATTCCCAAAGGGAGGAAGCGTTAGGAAACATTGGGATAAGAATTACAAATTAGACGAAGTGGTTAATACCATAAATTACGGTAGAAGGCCTTAAAACGTAAAGCTATGCAGTGAGACACACACAACTACAAACGGCTTAATAGGACTACATCACATACACCTGTGTTCAAAGTAATAGGAGCGCGGGGCACTAACAAGTTTTAACAATTTTTTTCATTGTAATTTTTTTTAAGTTTTTTTAAACTATAGTGAAATATAGAAAACCAATGAAACCCAAAGCGGAAAACTTTATACAAAATTCACAATAATTTAACAAAAAATTTACATTTTCAACTTTATATTTGGAGTTTTTTGTAAAAATCTGTATATGCAGTTTTATAGCCGTTTAAATTTTAGGACAATAGAATGAAAGTTTCAAGTAGCCGAAAGATATCGTTGACTTTTTGCAGCTTTTGTTTTGCTGTGGTGTTGATAATTTTCTTCCTTATATGTACATATGTATGCGTACTCCCTTTCTTCCAAATCTGTGTTTTATATGGCAGAAATTTCTCAGTATTACATGCAAAAAAAAAATTGTCAAAAATAAATGCAACTTTTGAGCGACTTCAAACCTACACTAAAATTTAATAGACTGTAAAACTGCATACCCAGGGTATTTCGAAAGAAGCTGATGATAAAGTTCAAAACTTTGATGATAAATTTTTGAAATTCATTAAATTTTTGTGAATTTTGCACAGGCTTTAGAACTTTGATTTATAAGGTTTTTGTCATACAATGAAAAATATTTTTATACAAAATTTACAAAAAGTTAGTTTGTAAAATATTGGATGGGCTATTAAACCACATACCCAGAGTTTTTCTAAAAACTCCCAATTAAAGGTTGGAGTTTCTTTTCTTAATTTGAGTTGATTTTTCCAGAATCCGAATAAAAAATTTAAACTTTTTTTTTTGATTTTAGTTAATTTTTTTAATTTTTAGGATTTTTCCAGAAACTCCGAATAGAAGGTTGGACCTTTTTGGGACTGGCGGGAACAATTCAGCCTTTGATATTTCGTAAGCAGAAGACAATGTCTTAGACTGATGTAGTGTCTAAAAGGGTTTGTGTATTTATCGTAGACTTAGAACTGGTTGGGTTAGATAAATCATGCTCATAAACATATCACATTGACCCAAACCTGTCACTAGCGTTGCCAAGAGACTGGGTAATGGTAAAGTGCAGGCTTAAGTTCCTTAAGTTGTGTCTGCAACAATCATCATTGAGGAAAAGAATCCGGATCCAATGCAGCTAAGTTGCAATTTTCATAATGCTGGTTAGGGAAACTGCAGGCACGCCGGGTAGCCTTGTTTTGGGCACTCTTACTCTGTGCGTTCACTTGAATGCTTTCACTAAACTCTGCGAATCAAACACGTTCTGCTTTCTTTCCTCTCTTTCCTAAAAGAAAAAAAAGAAAATTTCTAGAAGCGGGAGCAAAGAAGACGTTCAGGCTCTGCAGTCGCAAAGCACTGACTAGAGCTGTGATGAAACTTATATAGAAATCTTTTACTGGTGGTTTTACAGAACTTGAAGGTGCCTTTTTTCTGAATCTACTTAGTTACTTCAGCCGCATTATATTGAACAGCTGGTTGAGCCTTTCATCTCTCTGCCTTTATGCAAAGAGTCGTTCTCTTAGTGTCACAGTTTCTGAGTTAAGCACCTAACATACTGCTCATTTTAATTCAAGAACGCCACAGATTCACTTGCCATTTATAATTAAATCAAACAAAAGAGCACAAGGTAACGTTTAGCCTCATAACATACCCGCTTCACCTATGAAATGTATAAAAAAAACCAGTACTATAAAAAACCTCTATAATTTTTCGAAACAAAGGCGCCTCATGCTTAACCTACTACTTTTTTAGAATTATTTAACCCCACAACCTGCTCGCATATGCATTGATTTGTAGTATTTTACAGCAACTCTGGCATTTTGAAATGTGAATAGCGCTACTTATCAGCTGCGAGATCTTCCAATAATTTATACTAACCTCGTCGGTATGCAAATCCTAAATCTATCATTCAAAAGCAAATTTTCTGTTAAGCACAAAGTATTTAAACAGCAGAAATTTATCACAAAAAAAATGCATCGTCTGCTTGCAACAAGTGACAAAAAGGGTGCCGCTGCATGGAGCACCTATTCAGTTCTTTGTTTGAATTTGTTTCCACTTTTCGGGTTTTGAAACGCAAACGTCTGACACTTGTAGGAGTGTCGTCAAAAGCAGAATTCGCATTGCTTATGCACTTGCCACACTTGGCTGCCGATGGGTGCATCATTTCCAATGTTGGTTGGTTTCTTGTTATTTTGTTGCCTGTTGCTTCCTTCTCCTGCGCTTCAACTGCGCGCCTTTTATGCCACACAAATCAATTGTATTCGACTTGTGTCTTGACCCGCTTTTGTGCGCGTTAGTAGGTACGTATTTTTCTACCTTCATGGGTGTGGGGGTTAAGGGTGGTAAGTGAGCTGAGTTGTAAGACTTTAGGCGCTCAATAGCGGTATTTTGCTAAGATTTATGCACTCAAACGCTACTTTGTCAAGGGTATAACGAGTGATGCGAGCTAAAATGTCAAATGGTTGTCAAAAGGCTAAAGATGAGAAATTTTGCATTGTGTTCGCTTGAGTTGACGACAATGGTGGGGGTGCGCTGTGATGGCAGGTCTAAGAAGATATGCAAGGTTTGAAGATATATTCCACTATAAAATGGCAATTAATAACAAACAGTTATTTTTCCAAGTTCGAATGATTTCGCATTGGTAGTAAAATAAGTCAGGAAACTATGGGGTGAGGCACGTGTAGCTAGTCTACTCATTATTACATCTATGTTTCTCATAAAATATATAAAAACCGACAGATGAAGCCCAGTGTGCATTTAGAAAAGCGTTTAGAGGCGCTTTATTGCAGTAATTTTATGAAACTTGTAGAGTTGGAAGGCCAAATGAGACGAAGCTGCACGGTTTCTCTAATTTTATTGTTTTATTTTATTTAAGGATAACGCCTGATACCTTGGAAGTTATTCGGATGGCTGCAGGTCTATGTTCCGGAATGAATTTTAATCTCCCGACTACTTAAACCGACTCATCTAAAGCCTCTCTTCCTTTTGTACCACCCTAACGAGGCAGCTTGTTTTCTGTGCCTGCAGTTAGTTGAGAGTGATGACTATGAGCGATGGCTTCACTACACTAATTTGAGTTTTGTAAACTGCTATAGTAACAGCAAAAACATTCCTTAACTGCTCTTCCGCTCCAAAAGTTAGGTATGTCAGCGAGATTTTTTTTACCTCCCATCTTCTAAATTAATTCATAAATCTATTGAGAACTCCCAACACTTTTTTGCTTTTCAGAAATGCCGAAGATATGACCAAGCACGAATATTTGGCAGAAAAAATTTTTTTTTTTGAAATTAAAAAAAAAAAAATAATAATTGGCGCGTACACTTCTGTTAGGTGCTTGGCCGCGCTCCTCCTCCTATTTGTGGTGCGCGTGTTAATGTTGTTCCACAAATGGAGGGACCTACAGCTTCAAGCCGACTCCGAACGGCAGATATTTTTATGAGGCACTTTTATATGGAGCTTTTTTCGAAATTGCTTTGCTGAAATACTTAGGCTCCGGAGTGACTGTGATCTTTTTTTGGTCTATTGGTCAAATGTCGGCACAAGACACACACCATTTGACTACGAGTGTGTATTCGGAGGGCTTTGGATGTGTTTGGTTAGACTTAAAAAAGGAGTTCGCTCGGTTGCCACAGCGAGTTGCCAGGTGCTGTGTGGGGCCTATGAGAGATGCTCAGCCAAGTCGCTAAATGCCTTAGAAACATTACGAGCGAATTTAATCAGCCCAACAGCATGACTATTCCTTAACTGCATTGATCTTCGAAGTAGTGTTGCCCATAAATTTGAAGCGCAATCTTCGTAAGGCGGAACATTCACAGAATTCACACAAGCTAAATGGACTCTAACTTCCTCATTGCAACAGCTTTAACAGAAACCGGTAGGAGAGCTGTCGTAACTGGCGACCATGTAGCAAATAGTCCTGTGTCTCTTTGTGCTATGCTCGTAAGTAGCCGTATATTAGTTTTTGGCAGTCACAGTTCATTCAGTGGTCTTCGTTTGTAGAAAGTGAACGCGATACTCTGCTGGTGTTCTGATTAGTTCGCCTACTGTATGGAGATTAGGCCGGGTCGATTTGTGGGGAGGCAAAAAAATCGCCCATTGCTCTGTGAAAATCGTATTCTAGGGATCAAAATAAGAAACTTTGCCGAAGGAACCATACCTCTAAAACGAATTCTGATGTCCCCCAATTTGGGTCGAACATTTTAGTTTATTTTCTCATGCAAAGGCCAAAAATGGTGATATTTTGAAATGATTGTATGGGGAACCCCCCAGGGGAGTTCCAGGGGGTGTGCCACTGGCATGGGTGGATCGGCCGTCCAAAGTTAGTGGGGGTTAAAGTGGGATTTTTCGTTCGACCCACATTGGGGGACATCAGAATTCGTTTTAGAGGTATGGTTCCTTCGGCAAAGTTTCTTAATTTGATCCCTAAAATACGATTTTCACAGAGCAATGGGCGATTTTTAAATCGACCCGCCCTAATGGAGATGCTCTGGTTTTCAGCTTTAGTTGTGAAATTAGGAAATCAAGCGATGCTTGTAAGCTGAAACTGGATTCCTTAGGTCCTGTTTTAGATTGTTTCTCGCCCACCCGTCTTCTCTTCGTCTTCACATCTCGAATTAGCAGTTTGTTCAAGAATTTGGTACTGATTGATGCTATATTTTCGAAGGGATTGTAAGAATCTTTGACGTTCGTGCATTTAATTTGATTTATAGGTATGTCTTGACTCAGCCGTTAGAAATTTTTTTTGTTGCGTTTTCTGAAATCGCTGGTCTTTGCGTATAGGCAGCAGTCGGCTCAAATTCAGTCGCATCTCGAAATGTAACCTTTCACTTTCCACACATGCGCCTTTAGCATACAACCAAAAAGAAGAATTTCATTAGCATCTCACACTCAGCTTGTTCTATTCTCCATTTCCACATCGACCTGCTCTTATTGGAAAACCCTATACTACTACAATTCCCTTATACTTCCCTTTAACTTAGAAACAAAAACACCGAAATCGCACGTTTTTCTCTATTTGACGCGCAGAAAACAAAAAATGAGCTGCGCATTTTCCTTCAACACGTCAACACCGATAAACATGCATATACGTAGTTTTCGATGACATTTTTGCTTATTTCGTCCAAAAATCACGTTTTTTATGCCACTTGCTTTTCAGTTGGTGACTCGTTAAGGGCAAGTGCCACTGCCAGTGGACATGACAAAAATGTGGAACAGAAACGAAAGTCAAACGAAAGCGAAATACTGATGGGAGTTAGAAGCACAAAAGTAAATAAAAGCAAAAGCAAAAATAAAAAACAAAAACAAAGAATAGTACAGAGCGCAATTAATTATATAAATTAACATTCCAAACGGTGGTCTTGAGAACCTTGACGCATTTTTCTGAAGTGCAAAAAGTAAAAGTAAGCCAGTTTGAGGCGGCGCCAAATTTGTCGTTTCATTATAACTACAAAATATTGCTTTTGTTGTAGCGCCTTGACCTCAAGTTTTACTTTGGTTGTGATGGAGTACAGGCAGACCAACATTTTTCGCACACAAAGCTTAATTTTCTACAAGCGATTAGTGTTTTGGGCGATAGTAGATACATAAACACATACAGGTATTTTATCGAGGAACATAATTACACGCTTTACTTTTATGCTTCACTTGCTCCACTTGTTTCTTACTTACAATAACTTTTACTTCATGATATGCAAGTTTTATGCGTAAGCTCGAAAGTTTTTAAGTTGACAACAAAAGGAGGAAAAATAGTAATTTCTGAAGCCTGGTTTAAAGTTCTTGTCATTTTCACGTTCACCTGCTTCGTTTGTAGGTTCTAAAAATGAAATTGAAGCTGCTTACTGCTGTATGTCTTCTTAGTCCACCTTTTTACTTTTCACAGCGAACGGCGAACTTTCACCAGACGCTTTCATGAATGACATTTTTACGCGATAGTAAATGTAAACTTTCAGGCAAAATCTCTTTTGAGTTTGATTTTGGGTAATCGCATTTATAGATATTCTGCAAAAACCATCGGTTTTCTTTTGGTCATGCAAGTGCTCAAAGTTGAAGTGCATACTTGGATTTCATATCAATATTTTCACTGCCTTTAGTCTCTGAAAGTCTTCTGGAAGTTATCTTCATGAACGAAAGCTTCATCAGTGAAAGTTTCACAGTTTATTGTTTCACGAGATATTTAGGTTTTTATGCTTGAAGATTAGGGTACAATATACCCTACATACCTGCATACCTCAATTTTGATATCAATATTTTCCTGCCTCTCTTTCTTTACTCTCTGAAAATCTACTGGAAGTTACCTTCATGAACGAAAGCTTCGTCAGTGAAAGTTTCACAGTTTATTGTTTTATGAAATATACAAACCGAAATATTGAAGATTAGCGTACAATATACCCTAAGGTTGAAGTACATACCTCAATTTTGATATCAATATTTTCACTGTCTTTACTCTCTGAATATCTACTGGAAGTAACAATATCTCCACCAGCGAAAGCTTCATTGGTGAAAGCTTCATCAGTGAAAGTTTCACAGTTTATTGTTTTATGGACAACTTTTTTTATATTATATTCTTTCGGTCTTATCGCTTTCTTCTCACATTAGTCTTCGTGGCGCATTTGATTCTCCAATCCTACTCGAATACATTCATTTTAATATCCCTCATGGAATCAGGATAATAATTTGTTAGACATCCGAACTAATTAAGTTTTTAATGAGTCTTGAAGTATTTATAGTCTGAAGTGAATTTAATTTATTCTTAGCCATGGATTTCTTCTTCTCTTCATCAACTGACTTCTTCTCTGCCAAATCTTATCTTTATTTATATGTTCATACTTCCCCATAACGACCTTGACAGGTTCCAGAAAATTTGGACGTAAAGAGAGAAAGAAATCAAATTAAATCAGATCAGTCCCAATTAACGAAAAAAAGTTGTACCAAAATGCTTGGCAGCTGTTTTAATCAGATGTTATGTTGTCGTCGTCAATTTTCGCTGTCGCTGATTGATCGGACTAGAAATATTCGTCCAACTTTGTCGACCCTTTGGTTTGCTTTACCCTGCCTGATGTTGTTGTAGATACGGCGAATGCTGCTGAAGTGACAGTCTTTGACCGAATATAAATCCGGGTCGTTCCGGTAACGTAGAACCGACTGTCGTGGCAACGCGTATAGCTGCGTTCTTCGTCGGGCTCATTTTGAAGATGGATTTTTATTCCCTTCGCATCTTTCCAGGTTTTTATTATTAGGTGCCGGGATAAAGAAGGCTCTGGCTCCTCATCAGGTGTTCGCTCGCCTACAAACTACATCAGCTCCTTGCTTCAAGGAGGTTCTCTGTCTCCCCAAGTTGTGTCTTATTTAATTTAAATTTTTTTGCAAATTTAAAAAGAAGTCGAGAAATTCCGATCGAAATTTCTGAAGTCAATTAGACATGTGGAAGTGGAATAGACAAACCGACAGAGATTCAAGAGATGCCAGTAAAAGTTTCATTAACCTCCAAAGAATATCTATCAACTACAAGGTGTGTTTATTGAATAATGAAACTAACGTTTAATCTTTTATTGCTTGAAACAGTTCTGTAAATCATCTACTATCAGCAGCTTTCCTTCACTTCACCTTTCTTTCAGTTTTGAGGGGCTCTAATGTTGCTACTTTTAATACAGATTTCACTTAAAGAAACATGGAGTCCATGTGAGGCAAGATCGCGCAGATTATCTGGATGGTGTAACAGCAGGACTCTGTACTTTGCTAGAGACTCTTGATGGAAAAATTTTAAGCATAAAAGTATAGTATTTCAAAAAAGTGGGAATAAAACTCAAACGTGCTAAAACTTATAAATATTAAAAACTTTCCAAGGCGGGATTTGGCTGTAATTGCTCGGCTCCCTATTAAAAGTTTGTTTTGAAATATTAAAACTTCCTAAATAGGAAAAATGCACAGGGACGGCAAGAGAGCAATGCTTCATAAATTAGATATCAGTTGGCAGTCACCCAGCGGGTACTTGAAAGAGACGCTCCTCTATTTAAATATTGTCAGCACTAATTGTAAGCAATGCGGCAACCTTGGAATACAGCAGCCAATGACAATGAATTGTAAAGAAATAAATCGTTAAATAAAAAATGTCAATTAATAAACTGAAGCTACTATGCGCATATGAATCTGTGTGTATGCATGTATATATGTATGTATGTATGTATGTATGTGTGTATGTATGTCAAACTATGCTAAATTGTTTTCTATGTATTTCCATGTAAAAATCATCACTTGCTATGGCATTGACTAAGTATTGCGGTATTGATCGAAATCAAATTTAGTAAAAAAAATATATTTCCAATTATTGACGATCAGCAATAAAAACACAACGCTTTTGCAATCGCCACCGCATGCGACAAATCTTCAGTTGGCACAATTGCAACAAAGCCAGTGATAAATATCTGCATAGATGAATGACTGTAGGCAACAGCAATAAAAATAGCAATCATATGACACCAAACCATCAGCAAACAAAATATTTATATAGGAAAAAAATAAAGCAGCAGGAATAGAGTATGAATGGCAGCTCAAATCTGTTCGCATTCGAAGTGGCATTAAAATCTTGTACTTTAAGCTTGTAATGACCTAGAAAATATTTAATTGACTAATTGCAATTATAGATATGAGGAATTCAATTATTATACATAAATAATTTGTGTAAACATATGTACGTGTGTGCTCAAAATTACTCAATTCTCTGCTGACCAAATTATACAAAATTATCTGAAGATATAATTTTTATGTCTTGATAATTTTTTTTTATATACATATTTACAATAAATTGAAATGAAGAAAATCTGAAACTTTTGTGCTACAAAAGCAAAATCTTAAATTACTTTTATTTAATGCAATTTTAATCACTTGTCTTTAAACTTTGCTTTGCTCATTACTTTGACACCCACAGCAAATGCTTTACGCCCGCCAACTGTCGAACTTTTGGTGGTCTTTTGTTTGATGGTCGTTGAAAAGTTTTTTTAATTTCTTTTAATTTTGTTTGAAATTTTTGTATTTAGTTTTTTGTGCACTAGTCGCCGAGCGTGGTTGCAGTGGTGGGCAGCGAAGCACTCACTCTTTGACTGCTTGACGAATTGCGGTGACATTGAAAGAACTTGTGCAATTTTTGCTGTACGAGCAATTTGAGCCAAATACTTGAGCACAAACTTCACGCCAATGACATCATTGCATAAGATTTAATGTCAAGATGCCGAATGCGAACGAAAATGCAAGAAAGTGCGGAGCGCAGGTATGCAAAAGTAATGAGAAAAAAGTAAAATGAAGTAAATCAATTAAATTAAATGAAATTAAATAAAATCAAATAAATACAAGAAAGAAAATTAAACAAAAGCAAAAATGGATAATATTGAAATAAATTAAAATTAAATATTTAATAAAATGAAAAAAAGAGAAAAAAATATTAATTAAAAAAAAATTAAATACAATTAAAAAACAAAAAGTGCGTATAGCGGAGTACCCATAACAGAAGTGAAACTTTCAAGGAAGAAAAAGAAAGAGGGAGAGACGCGAGAGAAAATGAGAGGGAAAGAGAGAGAGGGAACGAATGTATATCTAAATAAACTCACAACATTTGCAGAGAATACAAATAGACAAAATTTACAAAAAACGGAGAAGGGTCACCGGTGTAGGTAAACGTCGGACACAAACCGTGGCAACAACGCATACTACTCCTAGCGTTTATCACCCGTACAAACGCAGCGATTCCAGGACCGCAGCAACGGCACAAATTACCGCAAGGCGATATCAATAAATCCTACGTCGGAATGGATAGCACTTTATAGTACGCACAAGCACTAACGAGGAAACGGAAATAAGCGCCAAAAGTAAGGCCCCAAAAAAAAAAAAAACGCCAAAAAAATTGGGACCAAAAAACGCCCCAAACAGTATGCACCAAGGAAATATAATGCCAAAAAGTAGGCACCAAAAATATATTTCCTATAACTTTGCACCAACAAACAAGCGCCAAAAAGTAGGCAGTGCTATTTCTCACTAGAAATTAGCAGCCACAAGGAAAAACTCAGTAAAAATAACCTAAAGTGTATCTAAGATATATATAAGGCACAGCTCTCTCTCTCCTTTTCCTCTACGTTATAACTTTTTTCTCTCTCGTGGAACGCAAATGCCCGAAACGTTGCATGGCCTTGAAATTTTACTTACTTAAATTTAAAAAAATTAAATTAAATTAAGAGAATCAATAAAAAATTAAATTAAAAATAGTTAAATACGAAGTTGAAGATGAAATTAAATATATAAACTGAAAGGGGCAAAAAAAATTAAAAGAAAAAAAGAATTATTAAAATTAAAATTAAAAACGAACTAAACGAAAACAAAATAAAAATGAAATAAATAAAACGAATTAAATTACAACAAAAGTAAGCTAAATTAGTTGAAGTAAAAGGAAAAATAAAATAAAATCAATTAAAATATAATAGAAAAAGAAAAAAAAATCAAACATCAAATAAAACAAAATAAATAATATTCAAATTCAAATGAAATATGTTAATAAAATTAAAAAAATTATATATAAACAAAAAAATAAAGTAAAAATATACTGGAAAAAGAGCAAATTCAATTTTAATAAGATACATTAACTTAATATGATGCAAGAAAACAAAACTGAAAAAAAATACAATTTAAAATTAATTATTAAAGTTATTAGAATAAAATTAAATTTATATAAACTAAACTAACCAAAAAATGCATTATTTAGGTTAGGTTAGCCGCATGGCACATAGAGACAACGATGCCACTTAGACCACGAAATGGGCCCATTGTGAACCGCAGGGGCTGAGCTGCATTTCCCCTTCCATACTGAACCATATTGTATAGATTATCTATATTCGTTAAGAAGTAGGATGTTAAAAATCAGTTCCTGCATTTTTTTCTGCATAGCACACCACCAGACAACATTTCCATTTAGAAGAATGGGTCTGACGATAGCAGATTAATTCCTCAGGTCTTACCTAAAGCTCTCTTACAGGCATAAAAAGCCAGGTTCGCTTCCCTGACTAGCTCTAAGATGTTTGACTTCCAAGTAGGTTTTCTATCTATGTTTAGTCCCAAGTACTTGGTTTCTTCCGAAATCACAAGAGCTTCCCCCTTGAGCATAATTGGACTCAGCTGAGGGATTTTGTGTTTCCTAGTAACCAATATGAGGTGTGTTTTTTCTGGGTTGACTCCTTGACCACACTTTTATGCCCACCTAGAAAGTATATCTAGAGCATTTTGTATTAGGTCTCTTAATGTAGATACAAATTTACCAGATACAGCAATAACAACATCATCGGCGTAAGCTATCACCTTACAGCCCCCCGATTCCAGTATTAACAGAAGCTTATTTACAACTGTGTTCCATAAAAACGGTGAGAGGACTCCACCTTGCGTTGTACCTCTACTTACCAATTTCCTGAGCATTGATTCTACTAGTTTCGCTTCAATGATTCTGCTATTTAGCATTTTACCAATGAAGCCCAAGATCAGTGAGTGCTGCAGTAATTGCATTACTTTAGTTGAAATAGAAAAAAAAATACAATAATGAGCATAAAATTAAAAAACAAAATTAAAAAAAAGGGGAATAAGAAAATACGAAAAAAATTCAATACAAAAAGGTAAAATAAAAAAGTTTATAAAAAAGTTTAAAAAACAATGAAAGAACTCAAACCTAAATGCAATAAAAGCCAATTTCGCTTGTTTCAGTTGTAGAGTTGAAAATGTGAATAATTAATTCAAGTGAAACACTTTCCTATAAAAAATAATCAAATTTTTAAATAGGCTGGTAATCTTGGCAAAAAAGAAATGAAAAGATGGAAACTAAATAAATATTCGAAAATTTTCTCAAAAGAAGATTACAAAAAGCTTCCAAAAGTGGAAGAACTACAGGTTGCTCCATCTAGCATTAGGAATTAAATTCGACTGTAAATGAAAGACGCATGAATACATAAAAAATTTTTGTTTTTTATTAGAATGAGTAAATCTGTAATTAAAAAAGGAATAGAAATGCCTTGAATTGATTCCATTACTAGCCTTACAGTAGCACATTATGTCAACCCTACCCTGCAGCTTTTAAAGAACCTTTCTTTACCAGCAACTGGGTCGCAGTTATTCGAATGCCACGTCGTCTTGCGCCATTCATTTTCAGCCACTGAAAAAATCAATATAAGAATATGTGCGCCATTTAATGAAACATTAACACAAATTCAACAAAAATACCACAAAAAATATGCTAAATATCAAGAGGGTTCATACTTGACCGAAGCGCAACAGTTTGACACCTGTTTCTTGCATTTAACGCTCGCTGCTTTCAGCGGTCGACTATTTGTGGATCAGTCATCAGTGTGAAGTGCTTTGGCATTTAGCAAATGAGGGAATTAGTATTACCAATTGGCAGCCATAACGTGCGATAGAACAGCGATAAAAAAATAACAAAAAACAGTCACTTTTATCTACATAAATATGTTTGTATGTATGTGCGATCGTAAAATGCCCTGAAGCGTTCCAGTGGCCGCCTTTTAATGCGCCAGCTCAACATAATAAACAGCGCAAAAAAAAAATAAAAAATTAAAATAAAGCAGGTCAAAAGCACCCTTCACAACAACTAGGACACTTGGTTATTGGTAGCACAGCTCGCTCGGTCTCTTGGCTAGCGCGCTAGTTAGCTGGCTGGCTGAGCGGCAGTAGTGGTCAATGCACTCCATACTGAATGGAGGCTTGTTTGGCACTAAGTACATAAATATGTGAGTCTACTAAATACAATCACACATCTGAATATCAACCGAGCGGGAAAGACCTAATTGCTACAAAAACATTATTCAAATTTGTTTTGTTTTTCTGCTTGTCTCTTTTTTACTTCTCTCCTCGGTTTGTTCTTGTGAAGAACATTTTGCTTGTCCACTGGCCTGTGGTGACACTTGAAATGCTCTGGTGGTGTAGAAAAATACCGGAAAAAACAATAGAAATGGCACAAGCCAGTTTGGAAAAACAAAAATACCAAATAGCCTAGCAGCTGCTGGTAGCGCAATTAGATGTATGTAGCTGGCGGCTATAATTTTTTACAGTTATACTAACAAGCCTCCCTCTGCGGTTTTTGTTTTGCTTTTGCCTATTTATTTATTATTCTATGTAAATGCAAGTGTTGTTCCAATGAGAGCGACAAATGAAACATTATCATTTCCGCAGATTTGTTTGTTTTATATGAAATTTTTTTAATTGGCTTACTGGAAGTTTCTAAGTGAAGAGAGTGCATGAATTAAACGCCTCAGTTAGAAGAGAATTCGTCAGCTATTAGTCAGCTTACTCTTTAATATATTTTGCGGGTATGCGTCCGTTAAATATTTAATAGATTACGAAGAAGTCGCCGATTGTAAGAAATTTATTTAGTTTTTATTTTCAATGTTTAGAAATGAAACTTACCTCAACACTTGAGCGAAAAAAAATTGTCAAAAATCTACGCGATTTTTAAGAGAATCATAAGTGTCATAAGTGTGTCGACCGGAACGGCAATTAATATTTTATATGATAAGTTGTTGATGATAGAAATCGATGGGTGTCGCGAATGCTCACGGTGGACAACAAGCGGATGCGGCTTTTAACTTCGAAACAGTGTTTGGAGCAATTTAAGCGAGATCCGAAGGGATTTTTGTGTCGAGTTGTCACCTTTGATGAAACTTGGATTCTCCCATTTGGATTTGGATGGATTTCTCCCATTGAATCTGCTCCAAAGAAGGCGAAGACCGTCCCATCGGCCGGAAAGGTCATGGCGACAATTTTCTGCCATGCGAATGGCGTCATTCTCATAGATTTTTTAGAAAAAGAAGGGACGATCACTGAACAATACTACAGTAAGTTATTGGACCGCTTTCACAAAAAATTGAAAGAGACACGGCCGCATTTGGCGAAAAAGAAGGTGCTGTTTCACCACCATAACACACCAGCACTTTCATCCGGAGTTGTCGCCGCCAAACTGCATGAATTGCTTATGAATAGCTACCATACCCTCGTGTTCACCCGCTCTGGCTCCTTGCGACTGTGTTTTGGTCCACAGCATGAAGAAATGACGCGAAAAAGTTGTAGTTCAAGCAAGGAAGTCATCACTGAGACAGAGGCGTGTTTTGGAGAGTTTAACAATTCCTATTTGTTTGAGGGGTTACAAAATGGACGAAGCGTTGGGGGAAGTGCATATTTATAAAAGGGAACTGTTTTCAAAACAAAAAAAAAAACAATTTTTTTTTTTTAAATGGTGACTTCATTTCTAACCCGGGTGCTCATTGAACTCCCCTCGTACATACGTATCTAGGAGACACACATCATGAATAACCTAATGAAATTCGCCACACTTCAAACTTCCCAGCTTTTTTTTTCATGTATCAACTAGCGGCTCAAAAGTGCAGAGAAAAATATTATCTCAATTCGTTACAATTTTGTCTTGTACACTTTTCATTAAAACCGGCTATAAATGACTAACTAAATAACCACAAACTAACTCGACGGCAATTACCAAGCCACAAAATGAGGCAACAACAAATGTAAATTTTATATGTACTTACATTTTTACGTATGTAAAGCAGCCAATAATGCTGCCTATTTGAAGACCGACCCCTCTGCCGGTGGGAAAGCAAATCACGCACTCTGCACAAAACTTAAATGTCAAAAGTTTTTACCACAATTTCCGACTCAAAACATAAATAAAAAAGAAAAACAGAATCAGAGAGAAAAATTTGCGGCACTGCTAAACCAACCGTGAAAATATATATATATATTGTTTTTTTGTTTGTTTTGCTTGTTTTAGCTTTCATTGGCTACGTACCTACATAGATACTTAATCGCGACTATTTTGAAAGGCCTCACAGAGAAATGGGTGTATAGGGAAATATTTGACTGCCAGTCCGTTTGTGCGGCCGTCAATGTGCTGCACGCCAACTTGTCACAAATTGCAGGTAATACAAAATCAAAAACAGCTATGAACATGACAACAACAAATGTTTTAAGAAATGGCATGACAGTCATTGAGGTTAACCCTTCCACTCGTCGCACGTCAATGCATTTTTGTGCGGGTGGTTGGCTGGTGGTAGATGAATGGATAGGGGTAACGAAATGCGACTGTAAAAGACAAATGATTGCGTGCGACTGACTTGCATTGAGTTAGCTGATTTTGTTGTACTTTTTTGAAATATGCTTATGTGGATGTTGGTACGCGCCAAGCGGTAGGAAATAAAATTAATGAGCGCGGGTGAACGAGTTTTAACCCTTTTTTTACGTGCGAAGGTGCATAGTAGGTAAAAATGCATAGCCAGTGTATGTTTGTGTGTTGGCTGTTCGTTTTTTGTTCGACCAACGAAGGGCATGAATTGAAGCGGTGGGTGGGGGGCGGTGAAGGGAAATGTCAAAGTTTGTGGTTTATTTATGCGAAAAAACCGGAAAAGTGATATATGAACGCATGGAATGGAGAAAAGTGGAAGGCAAGAAATGAAAGAGAAGTATAAAAAATAAGTAAAATAAAATGATAGAAATTGAAAAATAAAAATAAAACAAAATAAATAAAATAAAATAAAATAAAATAAAATAAAATAAAATAAAATAAAATAAAATAAAATAAAATAAAATAAAATAAAATAAAATAAAATAAAATAAAATAAAATAATAATAAAATAATAAAAGAAAATAATAAAAATAAATTAAGTAAAATGAAATTAAATAAAAATAATTAAAATAAATAAAAAAAAGTTTAAAAAACATAAAATAAAATAATAAAAATAGAAAAATTAAAAAATTAAGTAAAATAAAATAAATTAAATTAAATCAAATTAAAATCAAATAATATGAAGAGGTTGAACTGTTCATTAAACTGAAGGAACTTGACGCTATTTAAGGCCAGGAAAAAAGGCTTAATGGCTCCATAGATCGAATATGAAACTCCAATCTTTATATATATATTTCTTATGTTCGTGTGTTTGTCACTGAACTCCTCCTAAACGACTGAACCGATTTTGATGAAATTTTTTGTGTGTGTTCAATGGGATTCGAGAATGGTTTAGATTCACAATTTGGTCTCCTGGGGTCTCGAGATATAGGTCAAAACGTGGACCCGGGTAACCTTCGGACGTGTATGTACAATATGGGTAGCAAATGGAAGCTGTTGGTGAATGCTTTAGTTCAGAGTATTTTTCATGCCGCTCCGTGACTAGGGTCTCGAGATAGAGGCCAAAACGTGGACCCTAGAATATGTTTGTACAATATGGATAGCAATTGGAAGCTATTGGTGAATGCTTTAGTACAGAGTATTTGTCATGTCGCTCCGTGACTGGGGTCTCGAGATATAGGTCAAAACGTGGGCCCGGGTAACCTTCGGATGTGTATATACAATATGGGTATCAAATGGAAGCTGTTTGTGAATGCTTTAGTTCAGAGTATTTTTCATGCCGCTCTGTGACTAGGGTCCCGAGATAGAGACCAACACGTGGACCCTAGAATGTGTATGTACAATATGGATATCAATTGGAAGCTATTGGTGAATGCTTTAGTACAGAGTATTTCTCATGCCGCTCCGTGACTGGGGTCTTGAGATATAGGTCAAAATGTCGGCCCGGGTAACCTTCGGATGTGTATATACAATATGGGTATCAAATGGAAGCTGTTGGTGAATGCTTTAGTTCAGAGTATTTTTCATGCCGCTCCGTGACTAGGGTCCCGAGATAGAGACCAACACGTGGACCCTAGAATGTGTTTGTACAATATGGATATCAATTGGAAGCTGTTGGTGAATGCTTTAGTACAGAGTATTTCTCATGCCGCTCCGTGACTGGGGTCTCAAGATATAGGTCAAAACGTGGGCCCGGGTAACCTTCGGATGTGTATATACAATATGGGTATCAAATGGAAGCTGTTGGTGAATGCTTTAGTTCAGAGTATTTTTCATGCCGCTCCGTGACTAGGGTCCCGAGATAGAGACCAACACGTGGACCCTAGAATGTGTTTGTACAATATGGATATAAATTGGAAGCTGTTGGTGAATGCTTTAGTACAGAGTATTTCTCATGCCGCTCCGTGACTGGGGTCTCGAGATAAAGGTCAAAACGTGGGCCCGGGTAACCTTTGGTTGTGGATGTGCAATATGGGCATCAAATGAAAGCTGTCGATAAGTGCTTTAACGTGGGGTAATTTTCATACCTATTGATGACTAGGGTCTCGAAATATATGCCAAAACGTGGACCCACCGTGTCTTTGCCCAGCGAAGCGGGTCGGGTTTGCTAGTTATATATAAATATACAGGTATCCCTCGACATACACGGTACTTGAGTTGCATGATTTTCGAGTTACATGAAAAAAATGCGACATTCCCTCAAATTACACGGTACTCCTAAGTTATGTGCAGAATCCCTTTGCTTCCTACTCTTGAAAAATGGAAATATATAAGCCACTGAATCTGAGTTTTCACTTACACGAAATCAATTAATCGTGTAACTCGGTGTCCCGTAATTGGCACTCACACCCTTTATTGGGCGTTTCGACGAGCCGCCTTCGTAGGATGTGTCTTAATATTTTTCCACAAATTGAGGGATCCACCCTTTTATGACGCCTCTAAAGGGCAGATGTTTTTTATGGAGATCTTTTTTATGCCAAAAATACACTCGGATCTTTCCCATTGCTTGTCGAAGGGCGACTACTTTAAAAAAAACCGTTTCTACCAAGTGGTGTTCCATGCCTTAGGTTTCGAACCTGGGCGCTACAGAATGTTAGTCATGCACCTATGCCAATTGGCTATAGCGCCAGCCTAGTTCCGGTTAGCCTAGATAAATTTTGTCATGCAATAATTATTAGTCTACACGTAGCTTAATTTAAATAAATAGAGACAAACAAAATAATGGAATATGCCGTACTCGTATTATTTGTACACTCTGAAACTTCTTGAAATATTTGGCACGCAAATGTTACATAGAACGATTTGGCGACTTGAGAGGACTTCATGAGTAATCGTTGCTTAATAATATTGTGAAGTAAAATGTAGTAGTTTGGTTAAGTGGAGACACGTAAAGATAAGTTTAGTTAAACCACTTTAGGCTAAGTTAGATTTGGTTAAGTCAAGTTATGTTAATTTAAGTTAAGTCAAATTATGTTAAGTGAAGTCAAATTAAATTAAGTTAAGCTAAGTAAGTTAAGTTAATTAGTATTTAGTGAAGTACTTATGGTTAAGTTAAGTTGAGACAAGTTATGTTAAATTAAGTAAAGCCAAATTATGTTAAGTTAAGAGAAGTCAAATTATGTTAAGTTGAAGTAAGTAAGTTAAGTTAATTTAGTTAAGTTATGTTAAGTTAAGTTAAATTAAGTTAAGTTAAGTTATGCTAAGTTATCTTGAGTTAAATAAAGTTAAGTTATGCTTTGTTAAATTAATCTAACCAAAGTTCAGCTAAGTTAAGTCAAGTTAAATTAAATTATGGTTAAGTTAAGTTGAGACAAGTTATGTTAAATTACGTGAAGCCAAATTATGTTAAGTTAAGTGAAGTGAAGTAAAATTATGTTAACGTTTAGTTAATTTAGGTAAGTTAAGTTAAGTTAATTTAGGTAAGTTAAGTTAAGTTAATTTAGGTAAGTTAAGTCAAATTAAGTTAAGTTAAATTAAGTTAAGTTATCTTAAGTTAAATTAAGTTATGTTAAGTTAAGTTGGGTTTTGTGAAATTAATCTAACCTAAGTTGAACTAAGTTAAGTTAAGTCAAGTTAAATTAAATTAGGTGAAGTACTTATGGTTAAGTTAAGTTGAAACAAGTAAAGATGAGTCAAATTAGTTATGTTTAATTAAGCTAAGTCAAGTTATGTTAAGTTAAACTAAGTAATGTCAGTTTATTTAACTAAGTTAAGTTCAGTTATGCTAAGTTGAGCTAAGTTATGTTTAGTTAAATTAAATTATTCTAAATGAAATTATTTATGTTTAGTTGATTTTTATTATCTATTTATACATATTTTTTTAATATTTTTTTTATATTTTTTTTATTTTTTTTTTTTTTGTAATATTTTTTTAATTTGTTTTCTATTTTGTTTTTTTTTTTGTTTTTTTTTTTTTGTTTTTATTTATTTATTTGCCTATTCATTTATTCATATGAAACATAATCAGCAGCTGTGGCTATTGGCTTTTACTTTGTCATTGCAAATGCCTAACATGAAACACCGAAAATGAGTCCTTCAAGTGAATAATTGCTGCTTATACTCCCCATACATCTTCTGCCAATAAATTCACTACACTGCGTTTCAACCACAACCATCCATCATCAACCTCATTCTTGTTAAACTGCACACAAATAAAAACCAAAAAGTTTATCAACCAATTGATTGACATTTTTTATTAAAAAGAAAATTGTAATAATTTTTTACAAGCCACTTATTTGAATGGGAGTTGCAAGCAACCTGAAAGCACCAGGCAATTTGGGTGCAGCACAACATAGGAAGGATGCATGCACAACAACAGCAACAGCAACAGCAATCGCAATTGCAATGAAGCGGCTACAATTGCGGCTGGCAACAACAGCTGCTGCAACACGACCAGCAACAGCTGTAAAGAGCAGACTACGTGACGCGAAATGCCGCCTCGTAAAATGCAACACAATGCAAAAACGAAAAACAAAAAACAAGAGCAAATCATTCATTTATTACGCCATTCAAGCGAGCTATCAGCCACAGCCACTAGCCTAACGATACCTGCAACCATTTACCGCTACTTGCACGTTGGCGCGCACATTTAACTTAACGAGTTAGTCAGTCAGTCAAATTGACAGCTGTTTTTGATGGCCCGATGTTTTACTATTTTATTGACGTATCTATGTGTCTGTGTGTGTGTATGCATGTATGTGAGTAGGCTGGTATGTTTATATGTGCAGCAACTCATAGCTGCGTTTGCCCATCGCTCCGCATGTCGAGTGCGCCTGTAGTACAATTCATTATTATGACAACGACAACTTCGACTCCGACTCCATCGACACTGCGCACATATGTACATATACGCGCACATAGGGAGGTATTTTGTTTTGTTAAAAGCAGCAATGAAAAGCCAACAAGTTGCGGTTTATGTGCGCTAATGCGCATGCGCAGCACGAATCGAGCGTATGGCCGTCAGTCAGTCAGTCAGTCATGTTGGCAGGCAGGCTGCGCCACCTCCTTTGACATTTGATGTTGGCGTTGAAGCGACAACAATCGGCCTTCGAGGAAGGGGTGTTGGGAGATGCACTCAAACCTACAACACAACTCATGAATTTACAATAAAAAGTGACAACAGCATTAATGTTGTTTTGTTTTTGTTTTTGTTATTGTAATTTTATTTACCTTGTCAAATGGCATTTAAGTGCAGGTATTTTTTTTTTTTTTTTGAATTTTTCTTTTTAATTGTGCAATGAAGGTATAAAAGTATTTGCTTATAATTTCGCCGTTTTCTCAATTGTATGATTTTGACATTTTTGCAGTGAAAACACCAATAAAGTGACGGTAAATAATGACAAAGCGTGAAGACTAGCCGTTGTGCAGTAAAATTTTTAAATATTAAATCGTTTTTTGTTTGTTTTGATTGTTTAACGGGACATTTGGCTGTTTTCATTTAAGGTTTAATTGATCATTAACCCTCTAATGTCTAAAGTTAAACCGTTGCAAATTAAGACTTCGTAATTTTTTTGGGTAATTTTAGCACGAGAAGCAGGAACTTGAAGCCAGATTTGAGATATTTGTTATCTGTAGCTTAGAGGTCAAGTGAGATAAGCAGAAGGATGCCACATCAAACCTTAAAAATTTGTATTGAATTATTAGTATTTATGCTTTTATTGCGGCAGTAAAAGGATTATGAATTCGATACGTTTATATAACTTATTGAAGATCTTCTCCATAATAAGGCAGAAGTTCACTGAGGTTTTTTTCTTTGATGTCTTGTGCCAGTTTACCGACAGTAGCTGCGCTATTTTCTATCTAGAGAGTTGGTTAAATACTTCCTGCGGTTTGCACTTCGCCCTCATGGTCTTTTGTGCCCTCTGCTCATCACAGTACCTCATCCAGACCCAGTTCTCTTATTAAACTCTGGATTGAGCTGGGTTGGATTGACCGAATGTGCCTTTCTTCTGGCTGCAGCTGTCATGCTATCTAAGTGATGTAAAATTTTTGTAAGTTTGTTTTTGTAGAATAAGCAGAATAAGAAGGTCTTCCTCTTGCTCTACTATCAACAGCTGGTGCCGCATCGAATACTTTGAGAGCCGACAGTCGGGGTTTCTACGACAGTCGGTTCTACGTTACCGAAACGACCCGGACTTATACCCGGTCAAGGACTGTCAATCCAGCAGCATTAGCCGTATGTAAGTATGAGGAATGTTTATGCTGCTACAACAACACCAACAACCGCCTCGAATACTTTAAGAGCCGGAGCGTTTGCATCCATTTGAACGACATAAACCTGCTAACGAAACTGGTGGATCTTTGTAAAAAAAGCTACTTCCTTGTGGATCAGATTACGCTAATTAAATTTTTTTGTCTGAAACTATATAACCCTAAAACTATATCTGGAGTATACTGTTTTTGTAGCACACAGTTGTAGTCCCGCTCGTCTCATTTTTTTGTTTTTGCGCAGTGGTTCAAAGTTTTCAAAATTGAGTCATAGACATTTTTTATTACGTATAAAAAGTGTTTTTAGTCGATTTCCGATAGAAATATGGTCAATATTATGGAATGGAATTTGCGGGGCATCGTTTTTGTGAAACATCTTAACCCTCTAGTATCCCTTTGCGGGTCAATTTGACCCCCTCTTTTAAGAAAACTCCCCAAAGTAAGTAGGTATATACACTACAATTGAGCAGGCGTTAAAATGTTCTACGAAAACATGTGTTGAAAAATTTCACTGACGGTTGCCGAAGCTATAAAATGCGTTAGTGTGAGTCTGCTTAACTGAATTACAGGAATACTCAGCATTTGATTGAAAATATATTAGTTCTTGTGGTTAGATGGCTCAGTACTGTATTTAGATGGTCTGAAAATTTTGGCAGCAACTGGACAAAGTGCTGAAAAATGTATATTTGATATATATTTGCCATTTTTATGAGCTTAAACCAGAAATCGCATAATAAACCGCAGGCTTTCTCATGCATGGGCGCAAATATCCTTTGCAATTTTTTATTTTTTTGCTCTTTGTTTACTCCACTTGGCACCATAGGGCCTCGATAAGACTCAGTCTTGCGTTGGTTTTGTTAATCTATTTTTGATTTCTGACAGGATACCAGTCCTAAGTAGAGGGAATGCCCACCTGTCGTTGCTTAGGAACAACACCTTCTTACTGGTTGAAGCGCCATCTGTGTGTAACATTTTTGTCGCAGAAGGATGGCACAGATGGTTGAGGACTAAATTTAGTGTGCCTGAGCTATTACTGCGGTCGCCCGCTTTCTCTTGCTGGCACCACTGCTGCATTGTGTAACTGTGTCTTTTTTCTTTGTTTTTGCTTGTTTTAGCAGCTACAATGCAAAATGTGCGGGAATAAGCATGGGAAGGGTGAAGTTGTTGGGGTTGAAGAATGAATTTTTTTGTTTTTTTTTTGCTTTTTTTTAATTTTTATAGAAACTAGGAAGGTAAGTTTGGAAAAGTGCGAGCACCGTGCTTTACGTGGGATTCGAACCCACAAGCTCTGGGATGGCAGACTAATGCACTTACGCTAGACTACCGAGGCCGCTCAAATCTTCGCAATTGTTTAGACCAAATTATATTGGCATTTTATGTCGCCTCCGTAAGGCAGTTTTACGCTTTTGTCATACGGAGTGTTAAAAAGAATAAATCTTATCCCATTTAGTAAGTTCCCATACTAGACTTTTTAGTTGGTATTATTTAAACAAACGAATCAATCATATAAAACTTGTTTTCGCTTTTTTTTATTGTATTTCCTCTTAATGAAATTTTCTTATAATAAATTTTTTTCTTTTCCTCCTTTTTCAGCTCTTCGCCACACAAATCGCAAATGTACGCGTGTCCGGTAAAATTAGAAAGAAAAACAAACTGAACTATCAACTTCATACCCTTAAGGATCTTAAATAAATTTTCAATAAATATTGGAAAATGTTGGATCGTTGCGAAATGCCGGTAAGTAGAATTTCCAAATTGTCAAAAATTGTTTTATGAAGCGTAACAGAATATTGAGCGGGTTAGGTTAGGTAGTGATGGTGGCTGCTAATGAAGTTCATCAGATTTTTGTTATCAAGACCTTCTATATCAGCAGGCGCAGAAAAGAAGTGAGAACCAAGATGCTTAAATCTTAGTCCCGCGAGAGCTGGGCAGCTGAGGAGCAGGTACTGAGATGATTCCACCTCATCCCCATACAGCTGATGCAAAAAGGACTCGAATTAATTCCGAGTCTCACAGCATGTATACCCCGCGGACAGTGCCACGTGAGAATGCCCACGAAATTAGAGAGATGAGTTTTGGTCATCCTCAAAATCGCGGACACACTACCTCACAGGTCTCTTGCCTGGCCAGCTCATCGGCTTCGCAGTTTCCAGTAATGTCACTGTGATCAGACACCCAGATTATCTTTATTAGAGAGGCCAGGAATTCCCTGACCATATGCACCATGATTAAGCCTAGGGCCCTAATTGCCGCTTGGGTATCGGAGTAAATATTTGAATATTGAGGAACTTTATTAATTTTAAATACAGGGTGGTCCATATATATTTTACATAAGAACATTTTTTGACATGGGAACTATGAACTATGCCAGGTGGCGCTGGCATCGAAATATTTCGAAAAATGTTATTTACGGATTTTACAGGCCCCTTCTACTCGCCACTTAAAAAACAAAAACTATGCCAGGTGGCACAGGCATCGAAATAGTTATAAAAACGTCAATGAAAAATATTTTTTTTTTAATTCACCGGCTAGATTTCGGAGCTGAATACTGACCCGCAAGGGGAAAATTTTATTTCTGCAGAATTGTATACCCTTTCCGTGGGGTTTAATTAGAATTTCTAGAAACACTCTTTAGTATGCAGTATATGTAGTATAGGGTGGGCCATGTAAAATTTGCATTTTGAATCGGCTGTAAAAAAAAACCTAATCAATATTTTTTCAACCTTTTTTTTTATTTTGAAAATTGAACATTGTCATTTATGAATGAAAAATAATATCGTTCAAATGACTGCCACGACTGGCTTTACAGTAGGCCATTCGATCAACCCAATTTTTAAGCACATTTTCGATTGTTTGGGCTCCAATTTCATGAATGGCAACTTCGATTTCGTGTTTTAAAGCATCAATCGTCTCTGGATGGTTCGCATAGCATTTGTCCTTAACGGCTCTCCACAAAAAATAGTTCAACGGGCTTAATTCACAGCTCCGAGGCGGCCAATTGATATCGGAATTTCGACTGATTATTCGGTTTTCAAAAACGGTAGCCAAAAGTTCGAGTGTAACTTTGGCAGTGTGATAAGTTGCACCGTCCTGTTGAAACCAAATGTCGTCCATGTCATCCTCTTCAATTTTTGGAAACAACTCGTTGAGCGTTGTCACGGTAACGCTCGCCATTTACTGTAACTGCGGAAGAAGAAGAAGACTCACCACTTTGGAAATAGGTTTTCAATATTTCCCAAATTTGTTCAAGCGTATAGTGTCCCATTTCGTAAATGTCAAACCTTTAAGTAAATTATGAACACATTTGACATGTCATTTGTGTTACCATTCTCAAAAAAATAGGTGGTTCAAAAAGCCAAACGCTATATGGCCCACCCTGTGTATCTTATTGAATTTTAATGTATACGAAAGCATGAAATTTTGTTTTGTGTGGATAAAAAAAGCATTGCCGTCAAGCAAAAAAAAAAAAACAATAAACCATATTTGTTAGCAACTTCAAACTTGCAATTTATTATATAAAAATTTAATGTATGTACTATAAAACTGCATACCAAAACTTTTTCTAGAAATTATAGGTGAAAACTCTGGACAGTTTGCTGAAACTTTTTTAGAACTGATTTTTTTTTTATAAAATTTTAAAATTGTCTTTTACGGTATTTGTTAGCAAACAATGCAATAGCGTAGTGGACCCACGCTGGAGCAACCATTCTAACCTAACCTAGGCAATGAGCTGCGCTTCAACACACAAAATATTGAACATTAAAAAAAATAGAAAACTATTAAAACTACCCAAAACTAGTCAAAATGTACAGTTCCTATTATTTTACCGTGAAGTGCAAGTTGTAATCCAACAGAATTTGCTCGTGATAAGCGCACACAGCGGCGCAAAAAGTATCTACAATTACTTACACCGCGTAGCAAAAATTATTTCTTCCTCTTTTAATACGAACTCTTTCCTGTTATTTAAAAACTTACAATAAGTATGAATATTTAAAATTATTTAAGTTAATTTAATTTAAATAAAGAAAATTCGCCTTTAATAACCTGTCACTGCTGCGCATATTAGCATCCGAACTACTTTTCGAAGCGCCTAAATGCATGCATCTCAATTTCTCTGTTCGTAACATTTACTTGTACATACACTTTCACTCACACTCTCACTCACTGTTTCGCTCTCTCTCTCTCTCTCTCTTTGCAGATTCAAATAGACAACGATAAATTACGGCGCGTGAGCGCTGTTGTCGATCGCGACAATCGTCTCTCGAATTCACGCATCGATCTGCCCAATGTGTGCAATGGGGGCGTTGGTGGTGGTGGTGTTATTGGTGGCAATGGTATAGCGCGCGGCGCATCGCGCTCTGGCCGTTGCCTTGATGTGCACAACAACCATTTGAACAGTCACAGTCACAACCATCATAATGGCCATCATCAGCGCAGCCCGACCAGCGGCAACAACAATAACAATAGCAACAGCAACAATAATAGCAACAGTAACACCAATACAAATAACAAAAACCAACAACAACAGACAACTATTGCTAATAAACAAATTAACAGCAGCAACAACAACAAAAACAATGGTCACAATAACAACAATAGTAACAATAATATTGGCTCACCAGTATCATCGACAACGATCTCATCGCATGGCAACAGCTCGACAAGCGGCGGCGAGCGGGGCTCATCGACCAAATCGAATAGCAGCAGCGGCAGTGGCAGCAGTGACAATATGAAATGCATTACGCCGATGACGCCGTCAGGTGGGTGAAACAAAGATACAAAAAAGGAATACAAAATAAGAAGACAAAAAAAACAAGCGCTTACTTAAGTAATGCAAAAAGATGTGTGTGTGTATGTGCGTGTGTATGTGGACAGTTTGCTAGAATTTGCCCTTCAGTTGCTTGTTATGTATGTTTGTTTTGTGTTAACGGTATTCATTCAAGTTCAGCTAACCATATTTGCGCTATGCACTGAGGCAATTTGCGCTCGAGGCTTATTTGCTTTACAATTTCAATTTCTACGCTTCAATCCTCGCAGCCGTCCGCAGTTGTGCTGGAGTGACGCTTCACTTTTGCTCTCATTCAATGGTAGGACAGTAACGACAGCCGGTACGCTTTTACTCAAGCTTTCATTTTATTTTTCTTTTTCAACTTGGTGCTTGCGGTAAAATTATACGCGTCACTGTCATTCAATAACCCCGACGGTCGGGTGCGTGTGCAAGTGTGTGCTTCAGCTGCGCGTCGTTGATAATTAAATTTAAAATAATTATATTAAGGTCAAGGATAACTGCGGCTAGAGAAATTGCAAGCAAATGGCAAAAGAAGGCAAGAAAAAAAAAAACGGAATACACCAAGCGAAATGTGAAAATAAATTAAATAAGTAGGGGAGCTCAGTTTTACTAGCCATTTTCATACCCAGCTAGCAATAAAATTAAGAACGAATTTCTTATAAAAATAATAATTGGCTATTACACCCCACGTTGGGTGTTTGGCTGAGCTCCTCCGCCTGTTTATGGTGCAAATCTTGCTGTTTTTTTCACAAATGGAGTGACCTACAGTTTCAAGCCGACTTCAGATTTTTTTTTTGGAGGAGCTTTTTCAAGGCGAAATGCACTCGGAGGCTTACCATTGCCTGCCGACGGGCAACTGCTTTTAGAAACAGCTTCTTCTACCATTTGGTGTTACATGTCCGAGGCTTCGAGTCGGGCCACTTTCGAATAGTAATCACGCACCAACGCACTCGGCTTGCCGCTGCCGTCAAAGTTTAAAAAAGTGAAAAATTTGATGAAATTTGCAAAAATTTCATATAAAGTTTTAAACTTTGCGTTATATGATAAAAAATGTAGAGGGAGATTTATAATTTTGTAACATAGTCTATTTGAAAAAAAAAATGGTAAGGGTACGAGAGGCAGCTGTCTGTAAGTGAGGAATGTGTTTGTGGATCGCCAAGAGAGAACTGGGTGAATGTACTCTACGAATGCCCGATGTGCTCAGACATTAGGAATCTTGCGGGTGTGGGGATTAGTTGGATCAATGGGCGATATGATGTGAAGGGTGTAGTCACCACCCGTTGGAATGTCGAATTTGTCAAATAAGTCAGTATGCACGTGCAGTATTCAAACGTCGAAAGAATTTTTAGACATTCAGTTGATTAGCTGGACCTTGTGTGTGCTTTTATGAGATTTAGGGTATGGCCACCAATTCCCTGAGGGAGTATCGCGGTGGTTGTGGTTTAACACCCAAATGCGGACAGAGCCTTTTCGGCTCGGTGTGAAGTTGCATTACAACCGGCTGCCGGACCCATAGTACGGCAGAGATTTATATACGCCTCAAACACCACCCAGATGGTTAGTGCGTCCATTTCACACTACCAATTGGTATCGTACATCTTTATTTTTTTTTTGTGTGCTAATCAACGCTTAGATTTGATCCGTTGTGCTTTTGAGCACCGTGGAGTCACACCGTCGCCGGCAGGTATTCACGTTAAAAACACCGCACGCTGTCGTGCGAAGCAGCTAATATCTATCCTCCTCAGTCGTATTTAAAAATATGGAACCCAACATGGCTGGATCTTAACCCCACGAAAGCAGGGCTGCTACGAAAAAGATACTAAAATGACTTGGCTGCAAAAAGCGGTTGAAATTATTTGTGAATCCCTTCGCATGGTTAGCTATTAGGTCGAGTGCTGGGAAAGATCCCCTATCCTCCATTGAAAGTTGCGACTTTGCTAGCCTTAGCAGCCCCTTCGAGTGGTTTCACTGCACGCGGATGTCACAAGATCTTGTATGCAAATATTTTTACCCAGCATTCGCTGAACTGATTCCGAGGCGCTACGAGAGCCTGATACAGACATAGAGCTAAAAAGTTTGCTGTTACACTTGAAACACACGAAATAGATCTGACTAAAACAAAAAAAAAACATCAACAAGGCATCACGCGAGAACAGTGGTAGTAGTACGCTGGTCGCTTATTGAGATTATTTCCGTAGAAATGCTCACCCACTTATATAACGACGACAGTAGACTACAGGTAGCCAAAGTGAACCAACCATAACCTCACTTTGTAAAGACAAACTACTTCACGAGTTCCCTGCCTAGTCAGCTTATCAGTTTTACTCTTTATTGCTTGTCCTTGTTGGGTGATACCCACATAGACTTGGTAATAAGTGTTTTGAAGCGGCTCGAAAGGAAGTCGTACATTCCACCGACCAATTTCTCAGCGCACCATCACTTACTCTAGGACCTTGTTTACTGTCTGACTAGAAGAATTAGAAAAAGACTGGCGGTTGTCTCTGAATATCATAGTTTTTATGAGCAGATATTTCAATGCACAAAAGCGCTTGGAGGTTACCTTGGCATACCGAGCGGAAATCGCGGCTAGGCAATTTGTTCTTATAATTAATTCTTTATATAACTTATATCGCTTTGAGGATCGAGCCCAGTAACTTCTACTTGTAGTCCACGTACAAATATAATAGGCCAACTCGGCTGTAGTTATGCGTTGACGTTTTTGTTTGAAAAAGCTCTCTGCGAGCGCCTACCATACATTTAAAATCTCTCATAAGCCTGCTGAGAATCACAGAAAAGCAGCGAATATTAATGAAATCGTAAGAAAATAAAACGTGCTGTTATCCCAAACCTTTTGGATTTCAAAGTATATTGCGAAAACTAAGCGATACAAGAACGTGCCCTCTGATCACACTTATGACGCCACAAAAAGTAATTCTAGTCTCAGTGTGCGGCTGTTTTGGTGACCTCCGCTTATATTCAACCTACCCAATGTTAATTGTAAATTTTCTCTAAAAAACTGCAAAAAAAAATTCTCCAAGGTCGGGCATTATCCACGTTTTGAACATATAAAATATTAATTAAGCTGCATTCCTCGTATGTTTTGATTGCCGTTGGCCAACAGTGGTTGAATGACAGCAAATGAAATAGGACCTCCATATTACCCCCTTTCGTCGCTACTAAATGTTGATGTACAAATAGCTATGTAGATATTTTATATATACATTTGAAATACCCATTAGTGAGGGCTAACGAGTGCGCGGATATTTTATTCATATCCGAACACAAATGGATTTCCTGTGTTAAAATAAATTGAAAAATACTGTTTTTTCTCTGTTTTCTTCTCGTATTTAAATATGCTGAGCGGGTGAAGCGTTCACGGGTAACTGCGTCACCTCGTAAATATGCGCGAGTGTGTGTGCGCATGCATGTGTTTGAAGCTCCGAAGGACACACGGTAATGTACAGCAATGGAAATGTAAAGGAACCTCTAGAGTGAGAGTGAGGAAGGAAGGCAGTGTAGAGAGTAGAGAGTGCAAATGTACGCACATTGAAGTTAAATTGAATTGAATGCGTGAGAAAATATTTTTGAATGCATATGTGTGAGTGTGCGAGGTGCAAGGCGTACAATTTTAATTAATGCTGACTTTTTATTATTTCACTTTTACTTATTTTAATTTAAAGCTACAACAGTGCCGCCAAGTTGGGATTTTATTAATTAGCACTCGGGCGAATTTGAAGCAGTGACTTACTTTTCGGATAAATAGCTTATTTTCAGAATCTTAGTTTTGATTAATCGGGTGATTAAATGGATAATAGTAGGCAAGCAGATTTAGATTAGTTGTTATTGACTAATTAAAAGTTAAGCGGTTTTAGCGATACAGATGTATTTGACTTATAAAAAAAAATTTTAAATTTAGTAAATGAATTAGTAGATATTCTTGAATGTGAAATTGCTATATTGGGTGGCACAAAAGAGTTTTTAAGCATTTTATTTCGGAACAATTAAAAAAACTAATTCAAATTTAATTTCGAGCTCAGTTTTGCCAAGATCAATTGGAAATAGATCAGTGCCGTTGAAAGTCTAAGATTAATTTAGATTACTCGCCATTGACGACTAATTTTGACTATCCGTAAAGGCATTTTAATTTAGATGAACCATTAATTTCGATGTTGTATGATTGAAGACTAGTTGTGATTTTTTTTTATTAAGTCTTAGCTTAATTTTGATTATTTTTTATTGAAGATTAGTTGATTAATTGTTAAATCTGAAAATAATTTTGGATTGGAGATTACTTTTAATTATTCATAAAGAAAAGTTAATTTTATTACTCATGATGGAAGATTAGACTTATTCGTGCCGGAATATTGATTTTGATATTTGTAATTGTGACTATTTTTCAAGGAAGATTAATTTGCACTAATAATTATTGAAGATTAATTTTGTTTATTCAAGAAAGGAAGATTAATTTTGATTACTCGTGATTGAAAAATAATTTTGTCCATTCATTAGTTTTGATATTCTGTCTCGAAGATACATTTTAATTATCCTTACATGAAGATTAATTTTGATTTTTCCTCATTGAAGATTAGTTTTAAATATTCATTACTTGCAATATTAATTTTAATTATTAATTATTGAAGACAAGCTTTTATTATTCATTATTGAAAAATTAGTTTCGAAGTTTCCTATTGAAGCTTAATAAATCTAAACTAATTTTGATTATTAATTATTGATGACTGATTTTAATATTCATGATTGGAGATTAATTTCATTTGATTATTCAAAAAAGAAGATTCATTTTGATTCTGCTTAATCGGCGTAACCATGCTGGATGTTCGCGATTAGATATAAACGTTATTTTGATCTTAGCCGATGTTATTACATTTGTGTCTGTTTCTCGCTGCCACTGTTAGTTCGCCGCTTGTTTTGAGACCTGTCCATTCCTTGATGTTGTCTAGCCACGCCGTTTTCTTCCTACTAATCCCTCTTTGTTCTTCAGTTTTTCCTTGTATCAGCAGTTTTAAGATGCCGTATTTGTCACCCTTTGTTATGTGCCCGAAATAAGCGATTTTTCTTCTTTTTGTGTTCCTAGAGGATTGCATTCTATTTAGCACTATGGCGTTTGATAAATATTTTGCCAGGCCAGCTTATTCTCATCATTTTTCTATAGCACCACATTTCGAAGGATTCTAGTAGGTATATGCTTATGGTTTTCAACGTCCAGCCCTCGCATCCATAAAAGAGTGTTGACTATACATAACATTTTAAAGATCTTGTCTTTAATTAAATAGGTATGACCCGGCGTGTGAGTATTTTTTTAATCTTCATGAAGGCCGCTCTAGCCATTTATATTCTGTCTCTTATTTCATGATCATTGGTATGGCTGAATACTCCTTGATATTTAAAGTTCTTTACTAGCTCTATTGTTTTGCCCCCCTATGGCTAGTCTCGCATAGGAATAGTCCCTCAGTTGGAGATCCTGAAAATTGTTTGTTACTAGCGTTGTATCGTTTGCGTAGAAAATGTTATTTATATACCTATATCCTATTAACTTTAATACCTATTTCTGCGTCATTTATTGCTTCTTCAAATATTTTTTCTGCGTACACGCTAAATAATATTGGCGATAGTATGCAACCTTGTCTCACTCCGCTGTAGAAGGCTTTCTCGTAGTCTATGAAACACATGCAAATATCTTTATTTGCGTGCTGTGAATTTTGTGTAAGCATTTGAAGGCTACCATAGATATTGCTTCTCTGGTCCCACACCCTTTCTTAAAGCCAAATTTAGTTGTTTCCATAACGGCCTCCCAAAAAACGTGGATTTTAACCATGAGCTTGGAAATTTAGCAGTTTCATATACATACATATGTGGTTAAACGCTTTCATTAGGGTTAGCACTGCACTGTCATCTATAAGTTTGAGAACATCAGATGGCTGATGAGATTTCGTCACAGCCTGCTGCTTTTTTTGGTTTTGAAAATATTGGCGCATTTTATCTTTCAGATGTTTTTTTAGAAATGGATCATCTGTTGAGTGATTGATTAATCATAAGGGCAGGTTTTTGCTTTCTCCTCATGGAAGACTAAATTTGATTATTCATAACGAAAGATTAATTTTATTAATTATGTATTTGTCAATGCAGATTAATTAAGATTATTGAAATAAATTAAATAATTTATATTTTTAGAGCTCGTCAAAAAGTTCCGCAACTATTTAACTGATGTAGAATTTGAAGAACTGAAAGTCTACAAAGAAATTTGGTACTTTGGACAGAATGCAAATAAAAATTATAATAAAACAACAACGAACGGAACTGCCAATGCGGGCTTCGACGATGACAATGGAAATTACAAAATTGTGAGTATAAATGCAGATTATAAAAATTAGATAAAAACTTCTTTTAAAATTTACTTCAAAAATATGTACTCGTACATACAACTTTGCAAAAAAAAACTGATAAATGGTATTTTCTAAAATTTGTTTTAAAAATAAATAAACAAGTTCAGGACCTGAATTTATGGATATTAAACAAACCAAGCTTAAAAACTTATAAAACAACCTTTATTATGTTAAAGTTGTTTTGGAAAAAAAAAATTTTAAAAGAATTTAATATTTTGAAAAATAAAGAAAAATATATTTTAGAAAAAATTAAAAAAAAAATACATAATTTCGAAAAAGTATTAAAAAAATAACAAAAGAAGTACTTGGATACATAAAAAGTTATTATGAAAAAAATTATATTTGGAAGAAAAAAATATTATATTGAAAAAAGAAATAGTTTGTTTGAAAAACTAATTACACAGGCCTGCTCGCTTTTTTACAGCTTCTAAAACCGCTATGGGTGTTTCATGGAGGTTTTTTTATGCTGAAAACGAATATGACCTTGAAAATGCTCCAGCACGGCAGGATTTTTGGCAATTTGAGGTTAAATAGTCAAAAAATGCAGATTTTGGCCATTTTTTTGAGCAAGGTAAAGTTTTTTTTTATTTTACACAACGGCATCGCAAAGTACTACTCTTTAGCTTTAAGGTCCTTTTTTAAAAATATTTTTACGATTAATATAATTGAAATAAAAAATATTTTTAAAAATAGATTTTAAAGCTGAAGAGTAGTACTTTGCGATGCCGTTGTGGAAAATTAAAAAAAAACTTTACCTTGCTCAAAAAAAAATTAAAAAAATGGCCAAAATCTGCATTTTTTGGGTGATATAATCAGGACACCAAATTACAAAGTAATTAGTTAAAATTATCGAAAAAGTTTTTTGGTTGTTGGCCTGTGTTATGTTTAGATTAATTATTTAAAGAGGGGTTTTTCTTAAAAAATTTGGTAAAATTCCAATTACAAGACCAGCTCATCCAATTCTAACCCAACTAAAGTTGATGTTATGTCTCCATAATTTTTTCGGTCTTTTTAAATAAATGTTTTTTCGTCACAAAAATTTTGCCAATTTTACTTTTCGAACATTAAAAAAAGTTTAAAAAATAAAACAAAGGAAAAATTAAAGAAATTGTACAAATTAAAAGAAAAATTTTGAAAAATGAAAAAAATGAAAAAATTAAAAAACAAATTATTATTTTAACCAAATACCAAATTTTAAAACTATGCTCATTTGAAACCATTTTATAATAGAGTTTAATACAAAATTTTGGTAAAATTCTTTATACTCCCTTTCACCAGAACGAGCACGATCACATTGCCTTCCGCTATGAGATACTCGAAGTAATCGGCAAGGGTAGCTTCGGTCAAGTTATACGCGCCATGGATCACAAAACCAATACGTATGTGGCCATTAAGATTATACGTAACAAAAGGCGTTTCCTCAATCAGGCTGTGGTAGAATTGAATATTCTCGATGAATTGCGTGAAAAGGACGCCGATGGATCTCATAATGTCATACATATGCTGGACTATACTTATTTCCGAAAGCATTTGTGCATTACATTCGAGCTGTTGAGGTAAGTGGAAAAGCTAAAAAACAAAAAAAAAATGTATATACATATATCGCACCCTAAATACAAAAGGGTCACAACTCAAAATGTACCTTCTGCTCAAATATGAACGAGACGTTATCAATAAAACGGTCCGCGGATGACATATGGCAAAAACAAATTTTTTGTTTTTTGGTAGGACTGTTATAAGCTTACATGGCAAATTTCAGCGTGATATGTCACATAGTTTGTTTTCTGTGCTGCTGTAAACAAGTCAAGCTCGAGTGTGGAAAATTTTGAGTTTTGTATTTAGGGTGCGATATATTAAACACAAAACATATAATCATAGATACATATAATCATATTACATAGTACATAAATAAGTGGATTTAAAGTAAGAAAAGGTCTTTAGCAAAATTACTTGTAAAGACCTTAGGCTGATTACTGGAGAATGGGGACTCTTACCAAAAAAAGAAAAAAATATATTCGTAAAGATCTGCTGTTAGAATAACTAGCCAGTACATGCCATGCTTAGTTAAACCTCTTTAAGGCGGTTAAAGGAAAACCCTCGATAATATATTGAGAAGCACTTCACGTTACTGTTTGCTGCGCATTGTGGTCTGTTGATGTTGTTCGACCATTTTTCTTCGAATATGCGGTGGGAAAAGTACTTACCATCAAAAGATTGGCATGGTCACGACATCTTTTGAATAAAATGGCCCTGCGTTACAACCCGCACTTATATCCGTTTAAGAACCGTCACTCCAGCAGCATTCTCCAAATATTTATGAGAAATATTTATGCTGTTACATTTACAGCTACCCAGCAAACTAAAAATTCCCGAGAGGAAAAATGTCCAAATAATTTTAGACTATTTTTGTGGGTAACTTTTTATGTGAATAAATCATAAACAATTGAAGTTGTTTGTTAGATAAGATAGGAATTTTTGAAAGTTAGGAAAGTTGCATACTTTACCTTAGTTTTTTCTGCTTTTTTTTGGTTTGTTTGAAAAGAAACTTCTTAGGTTCGATGGATGAGCGAGAATGGGGAGTAAAATTTCAAGGCCATGCAACGTTTTGGGCATTTTCGTTCCGCGAGAGGGGAAAAAGATATAATGTAGAGAAAAAGGGCAGAGAGAGAGAGCTATACCTTATATATATCTTAGATACACTTTAGGCTATTTTTCCTGAGTTTGTCCTTGTGGTTGTTAATTTCTAATGAGAAATAACACTGCCTACTTTTTGGCGCTTGTTTTTTGGTGCAAACTTGTAGGAAATATATTTTTGGTGCCTACTTTTTGGCGTTATATTTCCTTGGTGCCTACTCTTTGGGGCGTTTTTGGTCCCAATTTTTTTTGGAGTTTTTTTTTGTTTTTTTTTTGGCGCTTATTTCCGTTTTCTAGCTAGTCCTTGTGCATACTATAAAGTGCTATCCATTCCGGCGTCGGATTTATTGGTATTGCCTTTCGGTAATTGTGCCGTTGCTGCGGTCCTGGAATCGTTGCGTTTGTGCGGGTGATAAACGCTCGGAGTAGTGCGCGTTGTTGCCACGATTTGTGTCCGGCGTTTACCTACATCGGTCGGCCCTTATCCGTTTTTTGTAAATTTTGTTTATTTGTATTCTTTGCAAATGTGGTGAATTTATTTAGATATATATTCTTTCTCTCTGTTTCTCGCTCTCTCATTCTCTCTCAGGTCTCTCCCTCTTTCTTTGTCTGCCTTGAAAGTTGCACTTCTGTTATGTGTACTACGCTGCACGCACTTTTTTTTGTTTTTTTTGTTTTTTGCACTTTTTTTCGGTTTTTTTGTCCTTTTTCCTTTTTTTGTGTGATTTGTTTCGTTAATTTTTGTCCTTTTTTCGTTTTTGACTTTATGTTAAATTTGCTATTATTTTTCTTAACTTCATAGGAGCCTATTAAATACCTACCTTAAATTAAAAAGAAAATTAAGTTGACCTTAAATAAATTTTGAAGTGTACGATTTTCTCTGTGACTAACTGTAGGTCATAATTACAAACAAAATTTCTTCAGTGTATATGTACATTTAACGGGCTCTTCGAATATTTTCCTGTTTCCACTTTGCTAATAAAATATAAGTAAAGAAATATGCAATAAAAATAAAAATAAAATAAAAATCCATTCGAATTTGTGGAATTATGGGCCATCTATCAATTATGCCATTAGTTGCATGCAAATTTGTTGTACCAGAAGCGTTATTTCCGTTATTAGCCTTCAAAGAGGTTAAATTTCCGGTACCAAAAAGTTAATTTATTACACTCATTAACGATATGCATAAAAAACGCCAATTTCCCTATGCATTTAAATAACTTCGTTAGCGAAATTCTTAGCATATTTGGCGCATAATGAAAAAGTAAAAATGAAAAGAAAGTCGTAATTGTACGTATATACATAAATACAAGGTAGTACTCTAAGAAAATTAGTGCGTACGTATAACAAGAAGTTTTTATTTTTTTATTTTGTCCTTTCCATATACATATGTACGTCTACTTCTCTGCCTTCTCCTGCTAGTTTACAAAAAAGTGAAATATGGCAACTTCACATAAATGTTAATAAAATTCTAATTTTTTCTCGCAATTCATGCACCAACTTTTGTGTTTCGTACATACATAAAATACATTTATATATACATTCATACACGTGTACATACCTACATACATACATACTTATGTAATAAGCAACAAAGTTTCACTCAGCCATGAAAATAACAATTTTGAATTTTTATTGAAGTCATAGTTTTACTCTTTACTGTTAAAGTAATGTGTTTTATTGAAGAGTGAGGAAAATAGTTAGCTTTTGAAACATTTTCACACAAATTTACTACTGGCATTTCCTTTTTTCGTGCCAACTAACGGCCTTTTTACTTCTATTCTGCTACATGCAAGTATGTATATTTTCCACATTTTGTATTTATTATTTACATACAAATATACCCACGTAGATTCTCAAATTTTATTAAGTGCATACATTTATACTCCTGCTGTGAGAGAATTGCCGCTATTTATGGCTGCTTTGTTGTTGTTTCGTTTTGTTTTCTTATAGTTATTTCCTTGTTAGCTTCTCAGGCAGTGAGGACAAATGAGAACATTCTCCCTCAAACATTGCGTGCTCCATAACAATTGTATACGCATGATGTTAGTTATTGTTGTCGCTTATTGTTTTTTCTTTTTGTACCTTTCGGAAAGCGTCACACTTGTGATGTTTTGAGTACTCAAACACAATAATGAAATAAAATGTTCGCTTTATCCAGCTTTATTAAATGTTATATTAGTAGCAAGGAAGAATATGAATGATATCGTTCTCTTCTCCCTCTTATTTATTTATTTATAAACGAAATATAATGACATATGTATAAATAGAAATGTTACAAATAAGAAAGTATTTGCGACTATTGACATGAAGATAATATTGCAAATAGATATAACAGGGGGCGCAAAATTAATCATCCCATTTTTTTTTTTTTTTTTTGTTTGTGAAGAAGTGAAGAAAATACGCAAGTATGAACTCAAATTTGCATGAATTGGATGTGTTTTTTGGAAAATAAAAAACGCAAGAGGTGTCTATAAAAAAGAGCTTTCTCTCATGAAATTTTGGAAGCACGAAGTGCAAGGCTTAAGCGGCTAAGCAATCTCTATAAAATGAATTTCTTGTGAAAGAAAATGCGCAAGAATCAACTCAAGTTTTTATAAATTGGTTTTCTGAGAAGTAAAAAACACAAAGCCGTATCCAAAAAAATGTTTTTTCACTTTATTTAACAATATTAAATAGGTTACAAAAAAGCATACTGAAAATTTTTCTAAACATTCCAATTACAAAATTAAAAATTTAGATGCAAATTTGTCAATTTTTTTTTTAATTTTTTATAAGCTTTGAGAATTCGGCTAATATGGTTTTAGTTGAAAAATAAACAATATTAAAAAAAATAATATTTAACAAATGTTTAATCTAAAACATTTTAAATTCGAGTTGGCGGAAAATTAATCATCCGTTTTAAAAATAAATATTCAAAAAATGTTTACTCTACAACGGTTTAAATTCAAGGTGGCGCTTAATTAATCATTCCATTTTATTAAAAATAAATATTCAACAAATGTTTACTCTAAAACATTTAAATTGGAGTTGGCGCAAAATTAATCATCCAATTGTGTTTTTGAACATCTTTTATATATATAAATATATATAATTGGCGCGTACACCCTTTTTGGGTGTTTGGCCGAGCTCCTCCACCTATTTGTGGTGTGCGTCTTGATGTTGTTCCACAAATGGAGGGACCTACAGTTTCAAGCCGACTCCGATCGGCAGATATTTTTATGAGGATCTTTTTGCATGGCAGACCGCTATTAGAAAAATGGTTTTCTTAATTTTGGTGCTTCACCGAGATTCGAACCGACGTTCTCTCTGTGAATTTCGAATGGTAGTCACGCACCAGCCCATTCGGCTACTGAACAACTTTTTTATTAAATAAAAAATGGCATTAAGTGATTTATGCGCTCGAAATTATAAATCTGTCAATAGGGTGATTAATTTTGCGCCACCTAGTATTAGGAAAATCATTATACACTCGGTTATGCTCGCCACCTTTTAACAAATACAAACAACATGCACAATTATTGCATCAGGGTCTGAAAGATTTATAAAAAAAATAAAATTAAGTTGAAAAATTGAAAATCTTCATGAAATGCAAAAATTCGCTTCAGTTTCTTCTCCATACACCGTCTCATCGAAACGCCCTCAGTCACAGGAGCTAGAGTGGTAAGAAGGAACTTTGTATAGTCAACCAATGATTTTTTCATCAACCAAATCACCGCAAAGTAAGTGAGAAATTTAAGCACATATACATAAATTACTCTGAATGTTACTGAATATACCTTTTTTTAATAAATTCAAGCAGAAATTCCTATTAAAAAAAAAATAAATAATTGGCGCGTACACTTCTGTTAGGTGTTTGGCCGAGCTCCTCCTCCTATTTGTGGTGTGCGTGTTGATGTTGTTCCACAAATGGAGGGACCTACAGTTTCAAGCCGACTCCGAACGGCAGATATTTTTATGAGGAGCTTTTTCATGGCAGAAATACACTCGGAGGTTTGCCATTGCCTGCCGAGGGGCGACCGCTATTAGAAAAATGTTTTTATTAATTTTGCTTTCACCGAGATTCGAACCAACGACCTCTCTGTGAATTCCGAATGGTAATCACGCACCTACCCATTCGGCTACGGCGGCCGCCGTAATTTCTAAATATCGTGAAACTTTTATAGGCTGAGAACACCACATAGCAACTTCGACGAGTTGGCAGGCATAATTTCTAAAAATTCAGTGACTTTTTAACTTTTCTTTGACTCAAGTACATAATTAAGCAGTTCGTCTTTGTCCCACATACCTAAATTGATCCAGATTACCATATTTGTATGTGAGTATGTGAGTAACTCATCTCACACGCACGCATATTGTCGCTGTTCACACAAAAATATCGCATGCAATAAATTTCAAGTGGGTTGTATACAAAAGTAGCTACCTCATTTTTATGTCACATATGGCATAAGTGCCAACCCAACAATAAGAGTATAATAAATTTAATTATGCATATGTAAATTACCAACATTGGGGAAAAAAATTATTTGACTGATATCTGAAAACTTTGCCTGTTGACAACGAATACTAAATGCGCTGCACTTGAAACAACAAAAAGTCTGATTGCCATATTTGGTCGCTATTCTCATGCCTATGTCCTCTTTCATAGCCATAGTTGTAGTCGTTTTTTTTTTATTTTTTGCACATTTCCTCTCCCCACCTTGAACTAATTCAAATGTCAAAAGCGAATTTCAAACTTTAGCTGCTGCTCACTTTCAATCGAACCACCAACTGTCTGAATTGCTTCCGCACATTACCTTGTTTTTCTTTCGTTGCCCGCACACAATGTTGTGAATAAATGACAGGGGTCGATGTGGCATGTGGCGTGTGGCATGTATTGTAGTAAATGCAGCACACTAATTTACGTATGAAAATAATTACCCTGCAATAAACAGGTTAATGGGACTATTTTCAAACTAGTACGGGACTACTTTTTATTAGCCGGACAATCACCGGTCAATGTATTTAATTGCTATCAGCTATTTTTTCATGCGATGTGGAGATTTATTCGTAAGGGTTGTTGTTGTTTTTGGTGTGTAGCAGCATAAACATTCCTCATATATGTACGGGGAACGCTGCTGGAGTGAAAGTCCAACTTAGAACCGACTGTCGTGGGAACGCAATTTGTCTGTTTTTCTTCGGCATTTGCTAGGCGAAAGGAGTGACTTATGGGTCAGTTGTATTCAGCTCCATTGTCTACAGGTGTATCCGTCAAATATTTCTGATTCATTAAAAAATCAGGGAAGTATAAAGAGAAGTTAACTTTGTAAATAACATGCCGGTTTTCCACATCTTCCTTTTTTAAAGCCTTAGATACAGTTGGAATCCATGCCTGAGTGGTGGGGTTTTTATTCGAACTCAATTTGCTTCAAATCCAATTCAATCCAACCCAATGTAGAATAATACAAATCAATCCAGTTTTTCTTGAATTACTTTGAGAATGGGCACAAACTGATTGCCAGAAAACGAGTCCTTTTATGCGAATGCACCTTCTACTTGCATTGCTTACAGAGTACCCACACACACACACACATATATATATACATATACAAACATATGCCTTCAAATATCGCAAATATTGCGTGTATTTTGGCCTGTCTTCTTTGCGGTTAACTGCTGCTCTCTTTCATTTATTCCTTTTTTACTAGAAACTTTAAAATTTCCAACCTGTCCGTTGGTTGGCTGATTTGTTGTGCCTTTGTTGTACCATTGCAAGCATTCCCAAGTCATAGGTAGTTCCACCAAAGAATGTGAAGCGCGCATTTTGCGTGTAAAGAAATAAATCGCGTACTTCTCATATTTACCTTTATTTAGTTGAGAGGCGGGTGTTGGTGGGTTGTTTGTGTACAACAGCTGAATCCTTTTTTATTTACTACCACTCAACAAATTTGCGGGCTTCCACTTATCAACAATTCAATCAGGACAAGTAAACAAGTTAGAGGAATGACGTCACTGATTGAGGTGGTGATGGTGAGGGTGGCCATGACCGTGGCGATGACGGTGGCGGTGTGTGGTAGGGATAGCTGTTGCTCATTTTGTTGGGGAAACTTATTAGGTTGCGAGTACTTAATTGATGTCTGGTGCAAGGTGAATTGATCTATATTTTTAATTGATAAGTCTAGTGATCCAAGTACTTTTTATTAGCAAATCAAGTGATGCAAGTACTCTGAATATTGTATTATAGTAAATTTTTTTGGATAATTGTGTATTTGTAGGATTGAGTATAATGAGAAGTGAAGAAAAAATGTTGGCAAATATTTTATAGACTGGATGTTTGTTCAATGTTGAAGGTTTTAGTAGAGTTTTTAAAGTAAAATACATTCGGTTCTTTTCTCATTCTAACATTTGTATATTTTTAGGATGACACGTACTTAAAAAAAAACAAAAGAAAATAATATGTGAACAATTTTATAAATTTTTTTAAATATGATTTTTATTTTAAATTTTTTTTAAATTAATTTAATTTAATTAAGCAAAATTCTAAAAAAATTCTGAAATTTTTCTTTAATAACATTTTTTTTTATTAAATTAAAAAAAAAGTTCCAGTAAAGTAAAAAAAGTTTAAATTTTTTCAGATTTTATTTTAGAACTTTTTGTAATTAAATTTTTTTTATTATATTAAAAAAATTAAAAAAAATGTATGTGAAAAAAATTTTGAAAAAAAAATTAATTTAACAAACTTTGAAAAAGAATGCAAAAAAATTTCTGAAAATTTTTTTTAATTACATTTTTTTTATTAAATTAAAAAAATTAAAACAAAAAGTTCCAGTAAATTAAAAAAGTTTAAATTTTTTCAGAATTTTTAAAAAAAATTTTTGAATCAAATTTTTTTTATTAAATTAAAAAAAAATGTATATAAAAAAATTTTGAAAAAAAAAATTAATTAAACAAAATTCGAAGCGAATTCTAAAAAAATTCTGAACATTTTTTTTAATTACATGTTTTTTATTAAATTAAAAAAATAAAAAAAAAATTCCAGTAAAGAAAAAAAAGTTTAAATTTTTTCAGATTTTTTTAGAATTTTTTGTACTTTAAATTTTTTTTATTAAATTAAAAAAATTAAAAAAAAAAATTTATATAAAAAAATTTTGAAAAAAATTAATTGAACAAAATTCGAAAAAAATTCTGAAAATTTTGTTTAATTACATTTTTTTTATTAAATTAAAAAAATAAGAAAAAGTTCCACTAAATTAAAAAAGGTTTACATTTTTTCTGAATTTTTTTAGAACTTTTTTTAATAAAATTTTTTTATGAAATTGAAAAAAAATTAAAAAAAAAATTTATATAAAAAAAAATTTTTTAAATTTTTTCAGACTTTTTTTAAATATTTTTTTAAGAATTTTTTTCAGAAAATTTTTAAATGTGTCTTATCCTTAAAAAAAAAAAAAACTTGATGTAAAAAGAACCGAATATATTTTACTTTACTAAGAAAATTTGGTTTTGTGGAAAATTTCCAGAACAAAATAAAAAAAAATTGTTTTGAGTTTCTTCTTATTTCTTTATTGATAGCTAGACTTTACTTAGTAAGCCCTGTAAGTTTAATAACGGGCATTCCATTTTGAGAAAAATTTTTATTTTTTTGTGACAATTTTTTGAGAAAAAATTCAGTTTTTTTGTAAGTAAGTTTTGAGAAAAATTTTATTTTGATTTTTGGTTTTTGTTTTTTTTTATTTATTTTTTAATAGCTGAGACTTTGCGTAGTAATCCCTGTGAGTCTAATAGTGAAATTATCATTTTGATAAAAAATTTTATTTCTTTGTGAAATATTTTGCAGAAAAAATTTCATTTTTTTGAAAACAATTTTGGGAAAAATTTTGTTTTGATTTTTGTTGGTTTTTGTGTTTGATATGACTTTCTTCTAATTTTTTTTTTTAATAGCTGAGTGTTTGCCTAGCAATCCTTGTAAGTTAAGTTTTGGGATACCCATACCTTTTCGTGAGAACTACTGCTCTAACCTAGTAATAGCATAGGCACACGTCTTTAAGTCGATCGAAGCGGCGCTTCGTACATTAGTAAACAGACCCACATGTCATAATAGTCATCATCATACTCAATGAAGGTTTGAGTTTGAACCGGTTAGAATACGCCAGCGCGAGGAATCTTGTGCTTTAAAAGTTTTTTTACTTTGAACATTTCAAACTTTACTTGCAAACATTTTCACTTAGTTGTAAACAAATAGAAAAAATCTGTGAAAATATTAAAATTTCATACATTCTGCCGGGCCTATGCATTTTCTTCATGAATGCTCGCCATTTCTTATATGGAAGAAAATACCCAACAACGTCAATATAAAAAATGGTCAAAAATCAACGACTGTTTGGCGCCATTTCAAACTTGCACTTAATTATATCAAAATTTAATGGGCTACAACACTGCAAAATCGAAATTTTTCTGAAATTTTTTAGTAAATAGTTTGAGTTTTTGACAAAAACTTGTGAAGCGTCTTTACCTTTAGCCCATTAAGGCGTGTTATATGAGCTCTGTAGCGTTATTTTGAAACTTTTGGAGGTTTTTCTAGCTATCCATCGAAAATAACTTTTTATCTACACTTTGCTAATAATTGTTTTTAATTTTATTTTATTTTTGTTTATTTTTTAAACATAAAAAATATACAATATATTTTTTAATACTAGGAAATTTGTCTGGCTCTTGTTTGCATGTCTCTACCTGTCAACTACCCCTCTGAAATAACTTGTTTTCCAATCCCACTTTTTGTTTTTAATTTATATATTTTTCGGTTTAATTTTCCTTTACATACATTTGGCTTCTCGTATTTGAAATCGCCCTGCATTCCCAAAGGACTGGTACAATTTATCCCTTCCGCCGGACTGACTTCCGCTTGCTTTCGTCATTAGCAGTTACACCACAAATTATACACTTACATATACCCGTAAAACTATGTGTGTGTGTGTAAGAAATCGTTATATAAAATGTCGCATTTAATTGCTGGGCGTATTGGTGCTGCATGCAAAACTGAAATTAAAACTATGACTTCAAATCGACAAAATCCAAGCAAAAGTTTGTACAAAAAAAGTGAAATACAAAAACGTAAAGTCTAATGAAAGCCATAGAACTGCAAATGAAACAGAAACTTTTAACGTTCGCCAATTTTTCAAATTACGCCTACACTTGCTGAAGTGAACGGCATGAACGGCATATTACAAATAGTACAGTTTTGTTCATAGCTTATGCACTTTTCTATAGCTGGATATTATCTTCTATTCTTATTTTTCTAATGAGTTATAAACTATAAGGAAATATTATATTACTGATCTCGAAAAATTTGAAGAAACTATTCTCTGAACTCAAAGCGAAGGTAGCCGCAATTAAGAAAGCAGTGAATTGGTTGGCGGCAATTAGGGCATTAGGCATTCGAAATTATTCGGGGAATACCTGACTTCGCTGTCTGTGTGACTGAACTCAGCGAGTGCTGGGCTAGTGTGCAAACGTACAAAGTTGCGAGAACCTTCTGGCTCAAGTAGATCGAGGGCCCTTGAGGGAACTTCGAAGGCGAACAAAGGCGCAGCTCTCGAATTTGGTAGGCATCCTTGCCGGACGTTGTCCGTTAGATGTCCATGCGGTGAGACTAGGGATTGATTCAAGTACGCCTCTGCAGAAGCAGCTTCTTCTCAACTGTTCTGCTCTTCTCATTTAGACATCTGTGTCTGACTTTTTCGCTACACTTGTGGATATTGGGTGTTTAATTATCGCACTTATGGTGCAATTCATCAGTAGCTTGAAGCGGTTATCCGGGCGTAATTAGCGACTGTTGGTCGTCAACTTCTAATCCAAAGCCTCGTCTTCCTATTTCCACCTGTTTGGTTTTTTTCCTTCTGGTTCCTTACAAGGTGGCAACCATTTATGCTATCCTACATGGTGTTAACTTGACGAAAGTAAGCATAAAATAACGCTAAACAACTCTCGCAACTTTCATTACGCTTTTCAATGTGGTGACGTGCGAGATCGCAACTGCTTTGTAGTATTTGATCTATGACAATTGCAATTCTTCTGAGTAAACATTTTTTTGCCGTATTTTGTTAATCATTTTTTAGTTTCTGAAAGTTAAAAAAATTAAAATTAGCATAACAAGTGTTTTTTTTATTCTTCTGAAAATTTGTTTGACCAAAGTGCGATTGGCTTTCTTTTTCAGTCATGAACTATTCAAAAATGAATTTTTAGGATGTTCCTCACAGTTCATATGATTTTTTATCTAGATAAATATCTTGAAGCCAGATCCACTTATAGCATGCAACATGCCCTGGACTGTCCTCTACCTATCACTGCAAGTCTCAACCAAATCCCTTTAGCGGTTTCGGAGATCGAGCCGAACAAACTTACAGACAAAAAATTCAAAAAAAGCTCAGTTATGCTTTTGTTCATGCGAATAACTGCATTAGCTTAAAGAGTCCATTTATTTTAAAATCACACCCAGAACCAGTTAAGTTCTCAGCAGAAAAAGTTGCTTACGTTTTGCCCAAAACTGTACATTAAAACCAACTAAGGCATACAAAATGTGCGCCTAAAAGCATGCAATGCGCTTTTATGGATTTGTAAAACGTCGAAACTTTATAAATGCACACAGATGCATACATATGTAAGGCTGTGTATGTGCGTGGGCATGTGTGTGCGCGCACACATTTTGACCTTCATTGCTTGTAGTGAAATTATAACGGCACTGCTATTAAGTCATATGATTTTATAATTACACTGTAATAACCAAATGCGCCGGTGTGCCTGTGCCTGCCCACTAACCGCGACGCTAACGCCAACTGTCGGCTTTTTTACGATAATGTCGCTGAGTCGCGTGCAGAGTTAAATTTCTGGTTGAAACGATATGGCTGTTTTGTGTTTTGCCCTTTTTCCACCTCTCAAATTTCACCTGCATTGCTGTCACAAACTAACTTTGCATAGACGATTCACTTAGTTGGAGTAGTTGAGTAGTTGTACTCAAACTCACATCGAACTAATTTGCAAAAGCACATGTGATTTGTGCAAACTTTATTACGGGCAATAAATTCATTGTATTTTTTTTTTCTGTGCTCACTTGTGAATTGTCTAGATATATCTTTGAATTGTCAAAATATGGCACAACCAATTAAATTTGCTTCATGTGCAAACGCCAAGGAGCCATAAAAAAAGGCAGCCAACAGGTGGCCCCCCAGTGAGTGTAGACACACGTCAAGTTGCGCCCATCATTAGCAATAAATAAAGTGGTTCTACTGATAGCTTCATACGGCCAATATCGTAGTTTATTTTGAAATCTTACACTAACGAGTATGTTGGTAGTTGCAGGTGTGTGAGTGTGCAGCTGGCTTACAGAAGATTTATAGGTTTGTGTCAGCGTAAATATCCGTGAGCCTACATGCGCGTGCTTTCCCACACACACATTTTTTTTTTCGGTGGCATACGTGCATACATATATTTTGTGTCTTGACATACCAAGTAACCATATTTGTGCACCATATATTGTGAACCATATGTTGCAGGCAAGTACAATATTCTACACGCGCCAGTAATAAAAATGTCATGTTAGGTGTTTTTTGTATTGGAATGCTTGGGAACATGTGCAAGTTCCTATTTGCGTGAAAGCATTTGCATAATCGAATTACAAAAAGTAAAAACTAAAAAAAAAAAAATTAAAAAAAAAACACTAGCAGAAGAAAAACTAAAACAAAATAAAATAAAAATAATAATAATAAAAAAAATTAAAAAAAAAACAAAAAAATAAAATAAAAAAAAAATAAAATATTTAAAAAATAAAAGAATAAAATAAAACACAGAAATATATAAAAAAATTTATTGAAATAGGAAAAAAATAGGAAAAACATTCCTATTTGCGTGTAAGCATTTGCATAATCGAATTACAAAAAAAAAAATTCAAATATAAAACAAAAAATTAAAGAAAAAGAAAAAAAGCAGAAGAAAACATAAAACAAAATATAATTTAAAAAAATTATTATTTATAATAAAAAAATTAAAAAAAAACAAAAAAATTAAAAAAAAACACAAGCAGAAGAAAAAATAAAACAAAATATAATAAAAATAATAATAATAAAAAAAATTAAAAAAAAAAATTAAATAAAATTAAAAATAAAATATTAAAAACAATTTATAAAACAAAAAAAAATAAATTATTAAAAAATATACAATATATAAAAAAGGAATATTAAAATAACAAAATAAAACACCAAAATATATATATAAAAATGTATTAATATAGGAAAAAACATGTACAAATTCCTATAAAAAATTAAACCAAATACAATCAAATAAAAAAAAATTATAAATCACTCCTGTTTTGGGATGCAATGAATAAAACAAGAAATAAAAAAAAATAAAGAAATATATAAAAAATTAAAAAACCTAAATAAAAAACAAAAATTAAAAAAAAAAAATAAAAAAGTAAATATGATAAATAAATAAAAAATAAAATATTATAAAATATACTAAAATAAAAAATAAAAAAATAAAATAAAAAAAAAATAAAATAAATAAATAAAAAAATATTAAAACATAAATAAAATATAAACAAAATATATGTATAAAAGAATTAAATAGGAAAAAATTAAAAAATAAAATAAGAAAAAACGAAAAGAAATAAAGCCGAAAACAAAAAATCCAAAAAAGGGCAAAACATTTTACTTACTGCACATAGGTTAGGTTAGGTTAAATGGCTGCCCTCGCTAAGGGCTCACTTGGACAAATATTAAAAGTTCGTCCGTTGTGGTGCCATACATGGGAAAGGAGAAAGGAGAAGGGAAGGAAACAAAAAAAAAAAATTAAACATACAAAAAAAATATATATAAAAAAATATATATAAAAAAATAAAAATAAAATATAAAAAAATAAAAAACAAAAATAAAATATAAAAAATAAAAGTGAAATATAAAAAAGAAAAAAATATAAAAATAAAATATAAAAAATAAAATATAAAAAAATAAGAAATAAAAGTAAAAAATAAAAAAAATAAAAACTAAAATAAAATATAAAAAATAAAAATAAAATATAAAAAAATAAAAATTTAAATATAAAAAAACAAATAAAATATACAAAAAAATTAATAAAAAAATAGGTAGGAAAATTATGTTTTAAATTTAATTTGGTTTACAGACTTACTGATGGAGCCAGAAAAAGACTACATTAGCTTCGTTACTCGTGTGGGTTATTTAGTCTCTACGTCGCAGGGAATGGGTAAAGCCAACGATTCATGCGCAACTCCTCGACTTAGACTTTCCTTCACTTTGCAACCAACGTTCTGAGAGATGAAGCCCATTTTCATTTAAATACACTTCCATTTCAAACTTTTTGCATCATTCGATCGAGTATTCCGCGAAAAAAAACTATTTTTTCGCGAAGAATAGACAAAATACGCAATAACTTATTGTTTTGTTTAACTTTGAGGAAAATAAATATTTTTTGTTGTCTCGAAACATACTTTCTCATAAGAGCAAACAGTAAAAGTCTTGCTGATCCAAGGTAATTTGAGTACATCGCGCACTTCGAGCGGTGATGCAAAATTTCAGTGATCACCTAAAGTACAGAACCCACTATTAAAATATCAACAGCTACTTCACAGTTCCAAAGTGACGGTTTTGTGTGCATTGAAAATCTTCGGTGGATGGTGTCGCTCTTATCGACTAATGCTGAACGGTTATTTTGTGCCAATATTGAGAGAACATCGTTCCTTCAGTACACACAATTGGTTTCAGCTAGATTGCACTACGCCGCAGACGGCCGCAGACGGCCGGAGAGACCTGCGTGATTTCTTCGCTAACAAACTGATTGGCCGTTTCGGTCATATGTTCTGGTCTCAAGGTCACCATATCTTACCTCAAAGTACATTTTTCTATGGGAGCACCTCACAAGTAAAGCCGTCGGCCATCTCAGCACGACAGTCGGTTCTACGTTACCGAAGCGGCCCGGATTTACTATATATCCGGCCAAGAACTGTCACTCCGGCAGCATTCCCCGCATATAAGTATTGGGAATGTTTCTGCTGCTACAACAACAACCATCTCAGTACTAAAAGAAACTATCGTCCGCGAGGCTAATGGCTTCCCAACAACACCTCTCTGTGAGTGGTACAGAGTGTGGAGGCCAGATTCTAAGAGTATATCCGTCGTAACGGTCAACATTTAGAGGAAATAATTAAAAAAAAAAAATTTAAAACCGTTCTTGTGTTCTTTGTAATTATTAACCTTTTCTCGACAGGTTCCGTCTATATACGGCAGCCACTTTTTGGTGTTGAAGTACATAAAACCTGCATTTTACAGGAACGGTTGCAATTATCCCAAATTTTTTTTTTAATTAGTATTATTTGACTCCCTCCTATAGAATTTTACGCAGTTTTCTTGCATCATTCAACTACTTACAAAAGGGCAATCATTTTATGCCACTAAAAATAGACTCAAAACTGTTTCAAATAGTTTAGATTTTAGATAATATTATATTTTGTTGCAACTTTTCAAATGATAGATATATTTTTAACTTTCACTGCTATCTCCAATAAATATTATATTAAAGGAAAACAAAAGGTGCTATCTTTTTTGCGCATACTGTATATCTGCACATACATTAACCAGTATGCACATATACAAGCAAATTTTTGCCGAATAATGAATGGTTTTATGCTCGCACAGGCGAGCTTTGGGGGTACAAAAAAGTACTTATAAAATAAAAAAAAAAATTTTTGCTCAAAAAATGCTAGCAATATAAGCTGCACTCTCACAAGATTCTGGACATTTACAGCCATTAATTATTCGGAAGTTTCTGCATGACAATCCACTGAACATGACAGCTGCTGCTGAACATGACAGCACTCAGAGGCATGCCATTGCCTGCCGAGTAGCGATCGCTGCTAAAAAAATCATTTTGATATTTAATGTCCAATCTACTGCCGCTTAGCTACGGGCTCTTCCAATTTACTCCATATACCTTTCATATGCATTGCATGCTCCTGTCGACTCCCACAAAGCGATAAATCTTGGGAAAATCTGATTTTAATTGCCCGCGAGACCGGCGACATGACAAAATAAATGCATGTAAAAAGTGGAGATGGTACTATATTGTGTATTGCAAATACATACATGTATACAAATATGAATATAACTGTATGTACGTATGTATACACATAAATAGTTGTGTGTCTACTTCAGCCGCTGAGGGTAGAATTATTGGCAGAAGGTTCTACGTCAACGCCCACAACTATAAATAAATAACTGGTTTAATCATTAAAATGAGAAATAAGCGCTCGACTAAAGGTTAAAACGGTAATAAAGGGTCTTAATATTTAATGCTGTTGCTGGGTACATCATTGAACAAAGGTATGGTGGTATTATGCAAGTATGTGGCAAGAGCTAAACATTTTGTGGCAGAAGGGAGAAGAGAAAGGTTAATGTTTTGCAGAATAATTGTATTTAAAGAGTCGGTATAATTTTGACTGCCTGTTCTCAAACAAAATCGGTAATTGAGTGCCCTAACTTGCATACATTGAAATTTTATCAAAACACTTTATTCAATGCACTTTAAAGATATTCACCCTTACACCTTTTACGTTTTGATTGATTTCTGACGTTTAAGTTAAATTAAGAGCTTTGCTGTATTCAGAGACTTATAGTAGAATTTTATGGCAAATATTTTTCTAGTACATTTTATCACGTTTTAACCCTCTGTTATGCGAATTTTTGGCCCCTTCTCGCAAAAGTGACAAAAAAAGGCACATCTATTGTGCAGTTAGAAGGTTAAAATGTTCCACAAAAATGTTCCCCGTTGTTTTTTCCATACAACTCCTGAACACATTTTGTATCTAAAATGTAAGGATCACATAGTTTTCTAAGCCTATTTAACATAAGAATGTGCAAACCGTTGAAACTTTTTCTAATTTTCAATACCAACCCATTTTATGTCAAGGGCAAAATGCGAGATTCGTTCAAACAAAAGAAGGAGTTTTTGAGGCTATCTAAATATGATTTTGAAATTTTTTTATTTCGACATATTTCCAATCGCCACCTGATGACACTTTTCAGCCATTATACATTTTTTTTGCCACATACGAAGGTAGTCTTGTTGTGCTTGGTGATTGTTTGCTAAATTTTTTACTGAAAGAAGCGTCGCATGAGTATCGCTCAAGAGTTATTGAATTACACAAACCACTACCCAGATTTGCTGCAAAGTTCACAGCTGTTGACAAAACTGGGGTAAAAGGTACTGATACCGAAACCGAAGCCCAACAATTCTAGTGGAGGTGTATAAAAGAGGCAACACTGAAAAAGTTTCGCCAAGTTCAGATCAGATGTGTATGTTTTGCTAGATATTTTCGACAATATTAATGGCATCGCCATGTGTCATTATTTTCTGCGAGAAGGTCTTGGGACCATCAAGGAATATTATCTTGAAGCTATGCGCTATCCATATTATCTTATGCTGGGTTCCAGCCCACTGATATATACCAGGAAAATGTAGGGCTGACCAACTTGCAAGCAACGCATAACTGTGTGCCAAACATAAATAATTTTATGGGGGTACCTGTCGCAACTTCTAAGCTTCTTATGAAGGACGCACCCGTGAATTCTGTAAATCAAAGATGGATTAGTGCCAATACCTGTGAAAATTGCTAGGCAAACATGGGAAAGGCTAAATTTACGTCTATCGGAGACTATTATATAAAGTTGAGTAGACTTCAAATTAAGGCCTTAGTAGAGGCCCGCACAGGACATTGTCCCATAGCAAATCACGCAAGGAGATTAGGCATTTACATGCATGATTTCTGTCGTAGCTATGGGATTGAGGAGGAGTTGAAAAGTATTCAATATCTTTTTGACACATGTCCGGCTCTAGCCAGAAGCAGGAACCGATATTTAAGATCCTAGTTCTTAATGAATATGGATGGTCTACACTCTGTAGGCATCAACACCCGTTTACGCTTTGTCCAAAGCTCAGCATGGTTAAATCTGGAAGGTGAAATGCTGTTCAGCCCTGCGCCTCACAATGGACCCATTTCGTGGTCTAAGTACCATTGCTCTTCCTATGCGCGATGCGGCTACTACATAACTACCTAACTACGTATGCGATGTCTGCGTAGAGCAATACGCAGGAAATCTAGTAAATCAATCACGAATATTGCACTAAAACAATGTGTCGGTGCATACGTCATTGCTTGTTCGTGATTTTTTGTCCGACAACAGCAAAATCATGCCTCAGCTGCCGCACTTACTCACCTGCTTTGCCTTTCTGTTACTTTTTGCTGTGCTTAAAACTGAAAAGTTCTTTGAATGGACGGAGATTTTTCTGCGTTTGAGGAGGTAGAGTCACGCTGGCGTCTGTGCATTGTGGCTGAGAAGAATTCTAACAAAAATAAAATAAAATAAAGCGAAATTGATGACTGATTAAAAATTTTCCAGAAAAGAAAAAAAAAATCTTATTTTTTTTAATTTTCAAACAGTTTCATTGAGATATCTCATTTTTCACTCGAGTTATCGTGTGCACTGGCTAACAAATGGCCAGGTGGATGGATATACAGAAAGATGTGACTAAAAGACCGACAGTCGGTTCTACGTTATCGAAGTGAGCCGGATTTACTATATATCCGGCCGAGGACTGTCACTCCAGCAGCATTCACCGTAGTTGCATTGGGGAATTTGTATACTGCTACAATAACTAACCACTAAAATGATAAC
>JAYXIM010001818.1:0-169428 GCA_037575425.1 Anastrepha fraterculus
CAACCTTGAGCGCAAAATACCCTTCACAAAGTCTACTTAGTAGAATTCATCGGACTCCATATCTGCACATGCAATGCAGCCTTTTCGTATATTCTTAAGAAAATTTTCATCAATAAAGCCGTACAACAAAAAAGTTTCAAAAGTCCATTCATCACCATAAAGTGCGAGTTGGTATATCCCCTCCTTTGTTATCTGACTCCTACAAAACACATACCCACATATGTAGGTACATCTGCGTTGATGTAGAGCAGCTTACACGTATTCCAACACATTCACTTTTTCATCTATGCGCACACCACATCTCATTCATTCAACTGACTTTTCATATGAAACATTTCAATGGCTGCTCAAAACAAATAGTCACACGATAGCTTTCAGCTTTTGAAAAACAAAACTGACAGTTGACAGTTTGATGTTTGACATTTTTCTATATAGCTTTTGTTGCTGCAGCTGTGGCTGCATAAAGTTGTCACAACACAAATATATAGGGGATTTAGCATGAAATGAAGGCAAAATACTATAGTAGAGGATAACCATTGAAATGCCAACTTGGCTTGAATGGCAGTCTTCACTGCGGTAGATATCGCAAATGCTCGAAGCTTTGCTGTATAAAGCAATCAGGCTTTATTTCTTTGAATGCCGAAGATACCCGTTTATGGTGAAAAGTATAAGAGGTGGCAGCGCAAATGAAAGTGATAGTTGAAAGTGTGGTAGTTGGCATATTTATAGTGCCCGTGAGAATGTGGTAAACTTTTCTCTTTAAAATAATATTATTTGCTATTTTGCTTGGATTATTAAAATGCTTTTATTTTTATTTTCCTCGTTTATGTGCAAGTGATTTTATGCCAATGTGAGGAAACGCATTTAAAAATTTAATTCTATCTCGCATATTTTCTCTAACAGTTTCCTAAAGCCATTTTCCAGACTTTTCTTCCTCCTTTGGCATGCGTTGCGGCAAACAACTTCTTAATTGCATTTTCGTTATCAAATTTCACACAATGTCGCGCACTCAGGCGTCGCATAAAGCAGTTGAGCTGTGTAGTAGAGAATACATATGGCACTTTCGTACACTCAAAAACCGCGCATTGAAGCACTTCTGGATAGAGCCATGTGCTGCCGGTGAGCCCCATAGGGATAGGGATAGCGTGAACAATAAAAAAACAAAATTATATAAGGATGGAGGTTTAGGAAGAAGGAGTCGATATGTGTCGTGCCATATCTGCAAAACAGTATCGATATTGCTATCATCGTGCCGATATTTTCACGCATTTAACTACTGAACTTTCCACCTCAAGACACCGGTTATCATACTATATTAAAAAGAAATGACATGAAATTATTTAGAAATGAAGTCAAAATATTATTTCAGTAAATTGTGAAAAATTTTAGAAACGTCAAAGGTTCAGTTTTAGTTTTGCTGTATCTGACAAGAATGCGTGCACTAAAATTTATACCCAAAAAAATCGATTTTTAGGTGTTGACATCAAACTTATCGATATTTCCATATATCGGTATGTTTTAGGAAGCATCGATCGGTCGATGACTCACGAGTCTGAGTTTTGTATATAAAATTTTAGCCCTCCGAGGCCTGGCTAGACTTTCTGAATTTAGGACGTGAATTTAACACTTTCTATTATAGCTAACGACTTGAGCTTGCAAGTAGCTTCCTAAAATTGATTTTCTATCGATTTATAAATGTAACCTTTTAAAATGGAACCTCCAACAGGATGAAAAAAGGGTCTGGCCCGGGTGCGCAACCCAAGATTTTAAGGAAGGTGTTGAACGGAGGGTTAAAAGTGATATTAACTGTTTAACTCTATCGATAAATTCCGTAGTAAAGTTCAGAATTATATCAAAATATTTATAAAAATTCGAAAAATTCAAAAAAATTAAATCTTTAGAAGGGCATCCTTTTTGCCTTTTGCTAAATGCTAAGATACAGATTTGCTTAGTTTCAGCTCTTAAAAATGTATCCATGTTATCTGAGAACTAATTTTTGAAGAAACCTGTTTGGTCTATGCAGGTATATATTTAGCAATGGGTTGTAAAAAGAAACCACAGATATTAATTTTAGTTCTAAAATCACCTATTTTTGCTTTTCGATAAATTTTTTATGTATCGATATATTTTACAAAATCTATATCATAAATTAGAATTTGATCGTATATCGATATATTTTACAAAATCTAGATTATAAATTTGGTTGTAAATGCCAACTAGTCTCGAAATGGTGAAATTACAACTAGTTACAAAGTAACCACTGAGAGAGTAGTTTTCAAAACTTTCCTCAATGAAATAATAAAATTAAATTTTCAATGTCCAATAAATATTTTATGAATATTTTTTAAGGATGTGCTATTGTTTGTTATTATGGTGAGCTACTCCAGAATTATGCTAAAAAATCAAACTGGGAAAATGAATGCACTAAAAATGCAATGCGATGAAATAGATGAATATGCATATTTAAAACTAGTTCCGAAAACGCTGGTATGAAAATTAATGAAATGTGTGGTTGTGTTGTTTACTAAAGCAATGTGTAAAAGACCATGAGGTCGAAGTGCAAACCTCCAATAAATCTAAATCTAAAGCAATGCGTTGTAAAATCGTATAGAAAATAGACAAAGAATATAGTCATGGACTACCTAGTTTCATAAGATGAAACTCCTTTCGAGCCCTTCAAACAGTTCTGCAGGTTTCACATACTAATACACTTTAAAAAAATAGCGGCCATATCAAGAGCGACCCACAAACCACTTTTATGATGCTCACAAATATGCATATATATATTTTTACATACATACACACATACATATTTAATATTCCATTAAATTCTGTGACAGTGAAATATATAAAAATTTGGCGAATATTCGGTTTAATATTTGTATGCTTGTCAATGCACTCACTCAAGTATTTACATTTGTATGCATATTTGTACGCATATGAATATTGCATTACACAGCACTGGGCTAGCAAATATTATATGCGTATATGCATACATAGCACTTTTAACTCAATTTGCTCCACTTTGCCTTTGTGTGCATGCTGCCATTCAAAGTTACGTATACGCCACCCAGTCCAGTGAGCGGTTTATGGCTTTCAACCGATAGCGCATAACTTTGTATACCATCATTCGCTTTGTGAGCTGGCCTGTTTCAAGTCTTTTCAGCTCTTCTGCTTTTCGGCATCTGTATATCTACATGCATACATACAAACATACGCTCATTGTTCCATTATTCGTTTGTGTGCATGCATGTGTGCGCCTTCAATACATTGCTTTGAAAACTGACGCAAATTGAAATTCGCACTTACGAGCACTCCTTGTAATAGCGCTTTGAATGCTGGAGAGATGTGTATAACACTTGTTTTTCAAATACTTCTCAAGTAATTACAGGTACATGAGTTGAATTCAATTTTTTTATAAATTAAAAATAGGGTTCCCGCTACACTACAATTCGAAAGGAAGTTTCTTTGCTAATTTCTATAAAAGAAATTTAGCTGGTTCCAAGGATTATTACTTTTCATAATCTTTTCATTATTTTATTATAACTTAGAAATATATGTTTACAAAAGTACCCAAATATGCCCTAATTAAATGCATTTTTCTCTTTCTTTTCATTACAGTCTCAATCTCTATGAATTGATCAAGAAGAATAATTACAATGGTTTCAGTATGAGTTTGATTAGACGCTTTTGCAACTCTATTGTTAAATGTTTGCGTTTGCTTTACAAGGAGAATATCATACACTGTGATCTCAAACCGGTAAGTATTTCTATTGATTGGGTGAAGTGGAACACGTTGAAAAAAAAATATTTTTTTGGTCACTGACTTTAATTTAAAAAAAAAAACCAAAAATATTGTCACTGACTTTAATTTAAAAAAACAAAAATTTGGTCATTGACATTAATTAAAAGAAAACAAGATTTATATTAATCAAAAATATTTAAAAATTAAAAATTATGTCTCTGACTTTAATTAAAAAAAAAATAATGTCACTGACTTAACTAAAAACAAAAAAAATTTCATTGACTTAAAAAAAAAAAAGATATATATTAAACAAAAATATTTAAACAACAAAATTTTGTCTCTGACTTTAATTAAAAAAAAAAAAAAAAAATTAAAAAAAATTATTGTCACTGAGTTTAACTAAAACCAAAAAAAAAATTTCATTGACTTTAATTTAAAAAAAAAAAAAGATTTATATTAAACAAAAATATTTAAACAAAAAAATTTTGTCACTGACTTTAATTAAAAAAACAAAAATATTGTCTTTGACTTCAATTAAAAAATAAAAATTCTGTCTCTGACTTTAATTAAAAAAACAAAAATTTTGTTATCGACTTTAATAAAAAAAAAGATTTATATTAAACAAAAATATTTAATAAAAATAATTTTGTCTCTGGCTTTAATTAAAAAAAAAATAAAATAGAAAAATTATTGCCACTGACTCTAACTAAAAACAAAAATATTGTCAGTGACTTTAATTAAAAACAAAAAATATTTTCACTGACTTTAATTAGAAAAAACAAGATTTATATTAAACAAAAATATTTAAAAATAAAAAATTATGTCTCTGATTTAATTAAAAAAAAAAAAAAATATTGTCACTGACTTTAACTAAAAGCAAAACAAAATTTCATTGACTTCAATTAAAAAAACAAAAGTATTGTCCTTGACTTTAATTAAAAAACAAAAAAAAATGTTGTTTAAAAAAAAAACATTATTAAAAAAAATTATTGTCACTGATTTTAACTTAAAACAAAAAAAAGTTTCATTGACTTTAGTTAAAAAAATATTAAACAAAAAAGTTTTTTCACTGAATTTAATTAAAAAAATAAAATAAAATAAAAAAATAAAATAAAATTAATGCCACTGACTCTAACTAAAAAACAAAAATATTTTCACTGACTTTAACTAAAAAAAAAATATTTTCATTGACTTTAATTAAAAAAGCATAAATAAAAAAATTATTGGCACTGACTCTAACTAAAAAAACGAAAAAAAATATTGTCACTGACTTTAACCAAAAACAAAAAAATATATTGTATTTATTGACTTTAATTTAAAAAAAAAACACTCGGCATTCTATTGGTGAGATAAAAAGCAGTTTGCATTACTATTTTGCGAAAACTTGCATGCATTCTTTGGTTAGACATTTGTTTACGGCTTTCGATTCACCAACTACCTCGTGAATAATGCAAAAAACGACAAGTGTCTTTTCATATGATTTAATAATAAAATAAGTTAATAAAAAATGTTCAATATTGAAATAATGCTCTGAATACCTAGTTCAAATTTTACCACGGGTAATCTCCCATCAGTTGTAGTAACTTCAAGAATTGGGTATTGGCGGTATTTTGTATGACTTTTGGTCGTAAAACCAAGGAACGATTATTTATAAATGGAAGGACGATTAGAATATAAAACCATCTTACCAATGCATAGACATTAAAATTCACACATAATTGAATATTTGGCCGAGCTCCCGCTCCAATATGTGATGTTTATCTTGTTGCTATTCCACATATGAAGAAGGAACCTACAGTTTTATGCCGCCTCCGAACGACAGATGGTTTGTTGCGAGGCGCTGTTTCATTGACACCAATACACTCGGATATCTGCCATTGTCTCTAGAGGGACGAAGGTTATTAAAACAATTTTTTTCCATCATTGGGTGTTTCATGGTCGTTGTTCTTTTCGAGTCCTAGCCATACCGATGGATAGCCATTCGATTTCGGTGGCCGGCACCATATACCTAAATAAAATTTAGACCCCATGCCCTGCCTAAAAGTGTTCAAGATAGTCCGTATGGCTTTATTCAGAATCCATCTACTACAAAAAATTACATCAAAGTTATTGTAACTGCGCTCTGTGGGCAACCTTGTATGGCCTTAGTGCTAGTACAGAAGTGTTTAGTAAAGACCAAGGCACATTGAATAGGTAGTAGTAAGAAGCAGAGGAAAAACAACAAAATTAATGTACGAGTATTTGGTTTTTGTGTTCAGCATCTACATGCAGTGTCCCAAAGATACACAAAGATAGAGTAATTGAAAAAAAAAAATGTTACAATTAAGAGAGCAAATAAATATAATTTTATCAAATCAGCTGCTCTATCGTTTTTACCTGTTCAATGTGCTTTAATAAAGACTTTTCTTTTATAATTATTGTGATTATTTTTTTACAATTTTTGTTCACATTTCATATTATTTATTTTTCATTCCCTCCTTTCTTATAGGAAAATATTTTGCTTAAACAACGTGGCAGTAGCTCAATAAAAGTTATCGATTTTGGCAGCTCTTGTTATGTGAGTCGTAAAATTTACACATACATACAATCAAGATTTTATCGCTCACCGGAGGTGATACTTGGACTGCAATATGGCACCGCTATCGATATGTGGAGTTTAGGTGAGTACAAGCAAGTAGAATTTATGCGATAATTTGGGGGTTTTGAAGAAAAATGTAACTGAATTTTTGTAAGTATTGGGAAACCAGTCTGTTGCGGCGTAATTTTTAACGATCTGTAACCTATTGTAGCTAGTAAAATTCGGAATAATTCGAATTACACTATGCAAAAAAGTAAACTTTTTTGGATATTACTGAACTATGCAGATATGGTCAGGTAGTCAGGTATCCTCTAGCCTTGTATATAAAATGGTGAAAGTTTTTTTGTCACATTACAGAAGAATGAAGGGAGCATATTTTTGATGCGCCTTAAGTTGAATTATTAAAAATTTACTTTAAAAATGCAGCTGGCGGGTGAAAAAAGTATGCCTCTAATAATTTCTCTTGTGCGTTTTGTAAAAATTCACCCATTTACTCAATGCGTTGGTGTTTATTTATTTATACATTTTTTTTATTTAAGCACTCACTTATGCAGCCACAGATGTCACAGAAAAATGTTGACACAGAAATGTGTTGCAACAAAATGCAAATTCATGGTTTTACTTACGCTAATGGCGGGCGGCTATGTGGGTTTGAGACAATATTAAAATACTCTAATGTACATTACAACAACATGTAAGCACATACATGCATGTATTCATATGCATTAACACTAACACATTGAAATTCAAACACCTTCCCTGAATGCATTTATGATCAAAGGTGTAAGTCGGAGTAAGTGTTTATTTGTATGTATATTTGTATACCTCACTGAAATCAAAGCTTGCATGAGAACGCATGCGCTCACACCTCCAACTGCATTCAATGGTTGCAAGGATAAGTGAGCCCTACATTACTATATGCACCATACACGAAAATGATGTGTATATCCGTACTGAAATAGTGAAAGGTGGTCATGCATAGTAGGATAGCATCGTACATAGTGCCATATCTGAGTTGTTGTTGTTGTCATGCAACCATATATGTATGAGACTATGTGGATTTATTTACTGCATTCAAACAAAAAAGATTTTGCGAGTATAAGCAGTGAAGTGAAAAAATCGTACTTTTGAATGTAGAAAAATAATAAATGCATACAAAATTTTACGCAACCCTATAGAGAAACCTACAAATACCGAACTGATGTGCTTCTGGTGAATTGAGTACCATTACTGGTCGCAATTGTTCTGCTTTCTATATAAGCATCTGGTGAATTTTATATGTGAGCTAGGCTCAAGTGTTAACTTTCTCAAACCGTATTCCTTTGATTCAAAAGTTTGGAACTAGTACTCAATTAGATAGTTAAGGACTAGTACGATTTGGGCACAAATTTTGCTAGTTCCCAAACAGTGCACAATGTGAAAAATTGTACTTATATATATAATTGCGTTTGTTTTGTTGTATTAATTTTACGTTTTTTTATAAGTATGCAGTTAATTAAATAAAAAAATAATATAAAAAAAATATGGCACTTCGGAAATATTCCGAAAAATACTTTGCACTTGCTAAATTAAAGCTACTAAGATACGTTTCAATTGATGTATCCATATATATTTTTGTATTAATTCGGAAAAATTGGTAACCCTATGCAAATGTTTTCCAGAATAAACCTATTTAATTAAAGTTTTTCAATATCCATCGCCGGTTGGCGGCACAAACATAAATGCAAACGTCGTTGTATTGTGTTTTATCTTTTCAAATACTTAAATACATAAATGTTGAAAGATACCTAGGTGGCTAATTTCTTTAAAAATATTAGTGATTTAAGGCTACCAAAATACGTCGCATTTGATATCTATAGGGTGATGTTTAATACATTTTTTTATTACTTTAAAAAAAGTTGGCAACCCTCTACAAATATTTTCCGAAATGAAAGCTATGCAAGCTGTTTTTATATCCTTCGCTTTTTATCTAAACATGCATATATTGCGTTTTATTTTTTGTAACAATTAAGCAAAGAAAAATTGTATGGCAACCCTATTAAAAAAATATTGCTGAATTACAGATGCTAATAGTAATTTCTATTTGATATTCTTAGTGTGAAAGTTAATTCAGTTTTTTATTATTGTAATTAAAAAAAAGGAGGCAACCCTGTGCAAATTTTTTACGGAATAAAAGCTATGCAAACAGAGCTTTTTTAATATCCTTCGTTTCTTAACTAAACATACATATATAACATTATTATAAACATGTTGTTTTATTTTTTCTAATAATTAGCTAATTAGAAAAATTGTGTGTAAGAAATTGTATGGCAACCCTATTCAAAAATATTCCTGAACTACACTTGTTAAAAGTAATCACCATTTGAGATTCCTAATGTGATAGATGATTTACTTTTTCATTAATAAAAAAAGTTGGCAACCCTATATTAATGTTTTCCTGAATAAGAGTTATGCAAACAAAGTTTTTTTACGTCTTTAGTTGGTTACCTATGTAGCTACATATGCACTTAATAAAAATTGCATTTTACCTTATGAATATATTAACGAAAATTTTAAATTACAATAAAAAATAGGTGGCAACCTTTTTCAGTAAACAAGGTTCTAACTTAAAGCTGTCAAACTTGTATACTCATATTGTGTTTCGCTAATATTTTTAAAAAATTCAAAACATGCTGGCAACCCTAAACTTATGTGTATGCACAAAGTTCTGGTGGGTGTAATCGCAGGGCACAACATCCTTGGTCAGTATATGGCTACCGTGCGAATCATTGACGATCCAACATGCCTATCATGCCGTGAGGATGAGGACACTGCAGAGCATTTTCTCTGTAGCTGTACGGATTTTTCTAGTATCAGGCTTAGGCTGTTGGGGTGCGATGTACTGAGTCTGGATAAAGTTCATCCTCTTGCATTTTCGGAGCTCTTAAGATTTATCAATGAATCCAAACGATTCACGAAAAAGTGACCTCAAACTAATTTTTCAGTCTTACCATTCCTACTTATCAATCCGGTCTCTCTATTCCTTCCATTGTAATCTATTCGGGTATAGCACAATGGTCTTCCTGACTGAGTGCATGGATTTGTCTAGCCCGGAACAAATCTAATCTAATGTACAGAATTTATTGTATGCCAAAAACCTCATAAATCAAAGTTGGAAATTTGGTATACAATTTAACTAATTTCAAAAAACTATCACCAATATTTGCAATTTTTAAATCAGAAACTTCTGGGTTCTAATGTACTCCATTAAATTTTAGTACAATAAAGCGGAAGCTTGGAAACTTCTATAAATTGGATAAAAAAGTTTAAAATTTGCGAAATTTTAAAGGAAGGTTTTTGTTCTACAATAAACTTTATTTTTCGTAAAATAGAACGGAAAGGAATTTAAAATGACAAAAATATTGGGATTATTGAAAAAAGGAAAAAGTAATTTATGATAATTATTTGACTACAAATGTACAACGTAAATGACTTAATTTTCAACAAATTAATAAATTGAAATTACTTAAGCAAACCTAAGAAAAATTCACTCGATACCTATATTATAGGTATATCTACATATAGTTTGTTTAACCCTTGAGTCATGTTAAAAAGATGGCAATAAAAATACTGAAATAAATTATACTACATTAAAATCAAATCTGACGCAATACCTAACTTAAAAACCTACCTAACCTAACAAATCTTAAAATTTTACCACAGAACTCGAGCCAGAAGTTTAAGGAATCAGAAATCGTAATCGTCACTCTCTGCGGGAAGAGCAGTCTCTGCTTTTATTTATCACTCCCGGAAGCCAGAAGAACAAGTGGTTCGCAATGGGTGAAATCGGACTCGTTCTGAACCACAACTTTATATCGCTTGCTCAAGTTTTTTTTTGCAGGGTATAAGTGCATATGCACATATTTAATATACACATTTGTTGGAAATATTTTTTCGCCATATCATGCGACTCTTCGAACAAAAAATAATAATAATAAAATATTCTTTTCATCGCTTGAAAGCTGTGCCAAAAGCGCCCAACCGTCAGTTGACTTGACTGGCAAAGCTGGCTGATGGCAATGGAAGAAAAATTAAAGAAAAAATAGTAGAAATCACAGATTTTTTGGTCGCTAGCTGAAAGCGTTAAAATATTAAAAAATAGGGAGAGCATACAAATAAATAAAAAGTAAAAGTAAAAGTAAATGCATATATTGTGATGCTGTATACCAATATTAAGTTGAATACACACAAGCTTTCATAAATGTGAGTAAGCAAATACAAGTATATGTATGGAAGTGTAAAAAACGGTAAGTCACTGTTTGTAAGTGAACAATTTTAAAGTGAAGTGTGTTTTATGCTGCGCGCTTTCTACAAGGTCACTATTTTAAGGGAATTGTTTCTTAAAGAAACGAAATGAATATTCTTCATTATATTACAGCCAAGCTTAGATGTGTAGAATGAAAAATTTCAAGATCTTAGGATCGCATAGTCAAAATGCCACATTATGCCAGAGAAAGACATAGAATGCTTCAAAAATATTTGCAGAAATTACAGGCACTAAGAAGGTCTCTCAACCGGACAGTGACATAACTCTGGCAGCAAATCTGAATGCCATAGCTGAGTTCAAGGTTTTTGACTCTGTGATTTGGTGTCAATAGGAATAGAGATACATCTTTGAGTATTGATCAAGGCTTAGAATTATAAAAATGCCAGAAATATAAAAAGTAATCAATTTACTTATGAGAACGTCTTGCATATCACTACTTGAACAATGTTGAGCATTGGTTATATGTAGAAAATAAGACCGTTGGTAAAAAAAAAATTGTACAAAATCAACACTCTGCTTGAGCTACTTGAAACTGGCAGTTTTATATAGCAAAATTTAATGGATTATAAAGCTGCATACTATACTTCAATTTTGCTATAGATTCTAACTAACAAAAAAAAAAGTGTACAAAATCAACAGAATTTTTGAGCCACGCGAAACCTGCACTTTTCAAATGAGTTATATAGCTGCATACTCCAATTTTTCTATAGATTCTGATGAATTTTATGAGAATTTGTTATTTTTTTTTTAATTTTCACAAACGTCTAAAGCCATATTTATATGATTTTTGTAGCAGAATAAACTATATATAATTTATTTGTTTTGCTTTATTATTCGCTTTCGAAAGTTAGTGATCACATTTTTTCATTAAAAATGTTTACTACTAACAACAATTAAATATAATTTATATTGTAAACAATTTTGCTGTAAGCATCACGATTTTCAGCCGCATTCCATAAGGCAGCTTGATTGACAAGCCCTGTCGAGGTGCTCAAGTCTTTTCATCTCAGCTGCTTTCAGTGTCGAACATTCCACACCGCATAGAAGTACAGACCGCACGTAGCACTTTATAAAACGAAATTTTCTTAAAATAAAATAAGAAACAAATAAATCGGCAAAACTTGTCACTAAGTCCTAGCGGTGGAGGTACTAATAAATCTGTGAATTTTCAACAAAACAGCTCAAATAGTTTTAGCAGTTTTTCTCCATAGATCAATAAAACATGAAATTCATTGAGAAATTTCGTATTTCAATTCTACTTTCCTTGAATTATGGAGCCCCAACTGTAAATGATTAATAATTTGAATATTGCATTAAAAAAAATGTTGTGGATTTTTTATGTGGAGAAAATGCACAGCGCCGTCAAGAAAAAAATTATAAAAAATCAATGCGAGTTTCTAGCAACTTCAAACTTTGTTAAAATATAATTTAATGAGCTGTAAAACTGTGTATGGACTTTTTTTAATATTGATTAAAAAGTTTGTAATTTTGATTGAAAATTTGTTCAATTCTTGTATAAAGCTTGGATTTTGGACTGATATGGTTTTTGTTAGACAACGAGACATATTTTCATAAAAAAAGATTGTGAGCTGTATCCTACTTTGCCGAGAAATACATTAGAAATTTCACACATATTTCACAGCAATGCAATTTTTATGGATTTTCCCAGCCCTTTCACGTGAAACGCTAGCTTAATACTATGTATGTATGCTTTAGGATATGCAGACGTGCAAAAGCATCAATTTGCCAGCGTTCTCTCAATGTGAGCATAACAAATTCAAATTTGCGCAAAAATCTGGCCAGTTAAGTTATTTGAATTGAGCGGAGACTATTTAGGAAATATTTAAAAAAATGAAGTATAATCAAAAAATGTCCTGTCCTGTAGAGTCGTTTCAGATCACGGTTCGGAACACCGAGGTTTCACTGTACTTGAATGTTCATGATTTTAAACCTTGTACACGCATGCATATGCACCTTTATTTCATATAAATTTCACTTGCTCTGATTATTGCTGCTTTTGTGTTTGCTGAAGGTTGATATTTATGAACTCGAATCCTTTTAAATGCTTTTATACTTCAAAATAAGTGAAATGAAAAGGCAAGGTAAACACCTTTTAATATCTTCAAAAGCATAGCCCACATGCGTACGAGTGTATTTAATTTTATTCTTCACTGCGAAATGGCAGAAAAACATTATTAAAATACTTTCATTTATTTGAAATGCCGTCCATTTCCATTTAACTCTGAAATGCCATTAGTAGAATATTTTGCAAATGAAAATATTTTTAAAGCATTTAACTCGTTTGTGAATGCAGAAGTTTGATTGCTATTAAATATTTTGCTTTATTTGGGCATTTAGGTCAGAAAGAATGGCCAGTTGACTCATGCGAAACAGGGAGGATAGCCAAAAGATCCAGCTCTCTCTTGAAATTAGTATACTAGCTTTAAGAAGCCAACGCCTCAGTGACCGAACTTCCCACTATCGGTTAGTTTCCTGTTGTAATTAATACAGAATTTTGGCCCTAAGAAACATGAAGTATACTTTTTGACCTTCAAGTCTTTGCGAACAAACGCTGCTGGCTTTGTAGAGCTCTTAGACCTTATGAGTTTCAGTAGACAACTACAAAAGGGTTTGTGATACATAGAGGATAGTTACTCAGCTGAAACCCATAGGAATAGAGGAATGAAATAAATAATAAAGAGATAAACTAATCAAAAACTTTCCTCTTCACTTTGGCAAAGTTGGTAAACATGCAGAGCCTCGCTCCTTCAAATCTCGCCTCATTCGTTGACAATCAGTTTGCTTTCAGACTCACTAGGTGGACGGTGACTAAGTCGAAAATTGTTGAAAAATGTTGAAGACCTCTATCACCTCGTCGGCAGCACAGCATCAATCTGGGGCATAGCGGTATTCTAGTAAATGAAATTGCACTTAGCGCATTTAGTGCGAGCATACAAAGCATTCTTGGCTGAATTTCGGGTATTCGGGTTTTCCTAGAAATGAAGAAGTAGGCGAGTACGCAAGGAAAAGGTGTGAGACAGGACTTAAGATTGTATTCAAGCATATGGAAGCTCCAAAGTAGGAGTGCTAATCTGAACATGTTCACTGTTGTTGTTCTTGTAGCAGTTGACTAGGCACTGCCAGGTCGGTATAGACACCGTTCGTCATCGTCTAACTCACCTAGCGGTAGGCCAAAGAAACGAGCTATTTCGACAGGTTGGGTTCTAAAGGAAATAGGCTGTTATGTGAGTGGTTTTAAGATGGTATGCGAATACGTGATTAGTACCGTGCGGGATTCCTTTACAGGCCGAACATATATTGAGTATGTCGGGTTGATTCCGGATACACAGAAGTTTCCCCTGCTACAATATCCAAACCGTAATTGTGCCAAAGTTACGCGGATCTGATGAGGCAGCTGAAGCGCTTCATCTACAGTGGGTAGCGGTTGGACCCCGATAAAGGCATTTTTTTTGTACGGATGAGGGAGTTTAAAATGCCTAATGCATTATCAAAGCTGTCGTTGCAGCAATAGTATGTCCAGGGACTAAAAAAACTAACTCCCCTTCGTTTGGAACCGTCCTCCACCCTGGAACTGCTTTCGCATTACCTCAGAGTGGCATTCCATCTTCCGCATGACAAAGCACTATGCCTATTTGCCTTCGTCCAGGTCTCGCTTTTTTATACGGAGAATTCTTTCCGCGAAACCACAGATGATCTCCCACCGATAACGGCATTCGACGTATGGGAGTTTAGGAAGATGGTGAGAGTCTTCCGATGAATGTCATTTAGCGTCGATGATGTAAACTAGCCTCGTCTAGTGTGTTGGACATATTCACTTATCGCGTTAGCTTTGGTGTATACTCAAGGAAGCTTGCATGCGAAACTTACTGAGACTTCCAAAAACGAGTAAACATCGTACTGCTGAAATAAAAAGAAGTACTGAACTACTAAAAATATCAGTTTCGGTAAGTCGCATAACAATTTTTATAGAAACTGTAGAGATGAGAGTGAGGAGGAATACATTCAAAACTTCCTATGCGAATGCCTCGCACTTTGATAAATGCGATTCATATTTTTGAAGGACAGCTTCTTTGGGGGCTTACAAAGTTTATAAACAGTCTCACAGGAAAGGCCGATTAAATTCAGCAACAAATGAAGATGATCTAAAAGCGTGTATTAATAAATCTGGTGGAATCTTTTCTGGGTATCACAGTAGGTCTCTGCAACCGGCGACCCTTATTTTCTTACCTAACTCTACCGAATCTAACATTTATTTAAACAATATTTACTTAAAGACTTGAAGTGAAAATTTAAATTACACCAGAATAGCTGACCTTGCACTTGCCTTTGCTCAATACATTAATTTTAGGCTCGAGTATAGATTCACTTCATGCCACAAAAGCTAAAGCCACAGGCCTACACAACAGCGCTCTTTTGAAATACAAACGCATACATCCATAATTTAATTTATAGCACAAATTGATGCTAATCTCAACGCAAACCACAAAACCTTTCAAAATAGAGACATGCATTTTACCTCATTTTGACCGCAAAGTGATAAATTACACACAAAGGATGACAAACAACTGGTATGGATGCTATGCCAGGAGCAAAAATAATAGCCAAAGCAATGTAGTTGTGATGTCGTAGAGGAGAAAGAGCTGCTCAGCAATACCGAGGCAATACAAATTGCTGTGAGGTTGAGGATGGTAAGGGTGAAACCCTAAATTAAAATATATTTATCATAAGAGTAGTAGTAAGAGCAACTAAAGGAATAATACTGAAAATCCAAAAATTAGAAAATGACAATGCAGCAAAATAGAAACAGGCAATTAAGGCAGCATAAAGCTTCGTCCTTTGATTAGTTTACACGTGCACTGTTACACTTCCAGTAAGTTTTCTAGACCATTACGACAAATTCCTCGCTTTGGCAGCACCCTAATTTACGTTTAATGCAAATTCGAAAGAATTGAGAATTGAAATGAATTGAAACCAGTCTTGCTGCGACAGGGGGAATAAATAACCAACACTGCGCCAGTGACAAATCAATTAAAATTGTGGCTAACCTGGCCTTGGCTGAGCAGGGTTCTGCACTAGCGATTAGCGATTTGCGGAGCAAGAAAATGACAGATGATAAATCTTCATTTCTTGTATAATCGAGAGATAATGAAATGTCAAATGGCCATAGAGATTTATGAAAGTATGATTAAAGAGGAAAAATCATTGAGCGGCGCGACATTTTTTGGCATGGCAGAAGAATTTTGTTTCATGTCAAATAGTTTTTCATAACTTTAGTGGCTGTAATGGCGTTGAAGCTGTACAATTTTTTTGAATGAAAAAGAATTTAGTTGCAAATAGACAGACACGGGTTGGATAAGTTCGCAGCTTGGAGTACTTAATGAGTGAAAAAATATGATTTTATATCTTTAACACGGTATTTTAACTTTTTCCAGGCATAACTGTGAATGAGCAAAATAAAAATGGAGTGTAATTTATACACGGTGGCGCAAAATTAATCACTCTGTCAGAAGATTTATAATTTTGCAAATTTGCATTTGCGTTGTTATTGTTGTAGTAGCATAAACATTCGCTATACATATTCGGGGAATGCTGCTGAAGTGACAGACCTTAGCCGGATATCTGGGTCATTCCGATTACGTAAACCCATTGTTCCAACGATTGCATTTGACACTTGTGAACTAGACCGCTGCAGTATTTAAACAGACAAGCAATGGAGCGCGCAAAGATCAAAATAAATATTTCCATCACTCAAATTAATTTCTTTTTATTTTAGTAAAAGAGTTATTCAGAAACAAAATTGGATGATTAATTTTGCACAACCTCGTACCAACAATTGGTAATTTAACTAGTTCTATTAGCCACCTCTCCTATATTAACCCTCCGTTGAGCACCAGGGTCTGGTCAGACTGGGTTTTCCGACTTTGTACGTGATTTTAACATATTTCTATTATAGCTAACGACTTGAGCTGCTAGATAGCTTCCAAAAATTTAGTTTTCTATTAATTTATGTATATAACCTTTTTAAAAGGATTCTCGAACAGAACGAAAAACGGCTAGACTCAGATGCGCAACCGTAAGTTCTGAAAAAAAGTGTTCAACGGAGGTCAATCATAAAAAATTTCTAGAGCATAGTTGCCAAAAATATACAGATTTTTAGTACAGAGAAGTGCGATTACTTTTAGTGGTTAAAAAGGGCTAAAAGTTTCATGAATAACTGATTGTTTTAGATTGTCCTACTGCAGTCTAAGGAAGCTCAATTATACTTACCCATATTCGCTTTTGATTTCGCTGTGAAAATTGAGTAGAACTCAAACTAGATAAACCTCTACTCAGTTGTTATTTTTGTTGCCCTTACTGGACCTTGAGTGTAGCGAGAAACTTAATTTCTTAGGAACGCACAACCGCATCCGGCTCTTGTGGGTCAAAGGACATAGGGATTCAACTGGAAAGAAGTAACGTACGCCTTGGCTAGAGAGGCTGCGACTTCGTTACATATAGGACCCGTCCGCTCTCTTAGTATGAGACAGCACACCATCAATGAGAAGCTCAGAAGAGAAAAGCTAAGGCGAGGTAAGGGAGGTTAACTGGCACCAAGTTATGTACTCTAGGCGAAGATTTTATTGTGAGGGTACAATCGAAAAAGACTGAGGAAACTCCTAACCCTCCTTAAGGATAAATTGAAACTGTTCATGGGCATTCTAACAGGTCATTGCAGATTGCGCAGTCATCTACACAAAATTGGGATTTGGTCCGCTGACTATTTTGAACTTGATTTTTTTAATTTAACTTTTTGTTAACGATATTTTTGTAGTAACTAGTCAATAGGACATACCGCTACTAGCACGAAGTTCATTCTGGTGTGGATGGAAAATAATATCACTTTCTGCGAAAGGTACTAAGCAAAGTCTTGTATTAACTATTACTTTGTGTTCTGCTGAGTGCCGCACAAAGGTTGCATAAGTGGCATTTGATCCTCGATGTGTTCGCAATAGTAGCCGTGCGACGACAAAGTTTTAAATATTTGTATTTTTTTTGGTAAATTTTTTTATTTTATTTTTGTTTTTTGTTTTTTTTTTTGTTTTACTTTTCTTTATGTTTATATTGTATATATATATATCTTTTTTTTATATTTTTATTTCTATGATTTTTTTTGTTTTTGTTTGTTTTTTTATCTTTTTTTATTGCTTTTGCTATTTTTAAATATTTTTATTATTATTTTTTTTATGTTATAATTTTTTTGTTTTTTGATTTTGTTAAATTTTTTATGTTTTGTTATGTTTTTTATTTATTTTTTTATCTTTCATTTTTTTTTTGTTATAATTTTTTTATTTGTTTTTTGATTTTGTTAAATTTTTTATGTTTTGTTATGTTTTTTATTTATTTTTTTTATCTTTTTTTTTCTTTGCTTTTGTTATTATTTTTTTAATTTTTAGTTTTTTTAATTGTTTTTTGATTTTGTAAAACTTTTTTTTTTTGTTATTTTTTTTATATTTATTTTTATTTTTTTAGATAGACATAGTTCATATGGCAACAAATACATATGTAACTCAAAAATTCAACAAATCCTCATCAAAATTTCAAACTTTTTGTTAACATTTTTTTAGAAAAATTGTGAATTTCAAAATAATACCTTGCCTCAGTATAGTTAGCCAAGAATATTTAAGTACATACACTACTACATACACAATATCGTTTCTACTCCATCACAAAGTGCATGTGTTGTGCAAATTTATATAAATTCCCAACATGCTGCAGCCACTTTACCTTCAACAAAGCAGACAAAGGCAATTGAATTGCTTCCTTCCAACTACAAAGCGCGTATACGTACAAACATATTTACTTCGGATGATATATCAGTAATAAAATCAGAGGAGGGCACCACTCAAAAGCGCATGCTTGCTTACATATGCACTTACCCACACACACACACACACACCCACATATGCAAGTTTTTAGTGACCGCCAACACGCACTTTAACAATTAGTAATAGTTTCTGGCCGTCTATGCATTTTCAATTGTTGCGGAAAAGAGGCGCGATAAATGTGGTCGAGAAAAGAATCCTTGCAACAAATGTGCACCTGTGCTCAAAACAGTTGTAGTGTGACGGTATACCAAGTTTTAACTTTTTTTGTGTACATGTTTTTTTATGTTTTCATAAAACTAAAGTGAGTTTTACAGCAAAAGCTATACAACTCAAAGCTCCCAACTTTGTACAAAATTCACATAAATGGAAAAAATTTCAAAAAACTATCATACAAGTTTTCAACGTTTTTTTTAAATTAGACTTTTAGAAAAATTCTGGGTATGCAGGTTTTATAGTCCATTCAATTTGAAGTGCAAGTTTGAAGTTGCTGAAAAATCGCATTGATTTTTCAGAATTTTTTTTGCATCCGTTGTTCAAAATTTTTCCTCCATATAAAGTACATTTTTGGAGATTCTTTATGTAGTAGAAAATGACCAACATCTCAGCGAAAAAAATTCCCCAAAATCTACCAGAGTTTTGAGCCACTTCAAGCCTACACTTTGTTCTACTAAAATTGAATGGAGAATAAAAATGCGTACACAGAATTTTTATTAAAATTCAGAAAAAAAGTTGGAAATTTTGATATATATATTTTTTTTAATTTTGTGAAATTTGTACAAAGTTTGAAGGTTTGTATTCTATGGCTTTTGGGTGTAGAAAACTAATACTTAAATGTATAAAAAATGCTTTACATACAACTTGGGCGCTACTATTATTTTGAGCTCAGGTGTTTGTATATGAAGAGGCGATCGGAAAGTGATAAATATCAATTGCAACAAGTGCGAATAAAATGTGTGTTAGTGCAGCGCTTTGAATACAAAATTTTGCACTTCAGCAGCAAATATCCATAGTCGGTGCTTCTGGTGGCTTTAAAGAATTGAAAGCATTTCTCTAAGGCGGTCACATTTGAATATCTTTGAAGAAATAGCGTATCAGCAATTTCCTTGCATCCTTCCTTCCTTCCTGTCTTCATTGCTTCCTTCCTTCACTTCCTTTCTTTACTCGCCTGGCTTCCTTCCGTAAATGTTTGCCCTACCAACCGCCGTGCCTCACCTTGCATTACTAGCCTTTTGCTTGAAATACAAAAGAGTCTAGAGCGTACACTAGAAAGTCCAATGGCAAGTGCTTTTCGAAGCGTATCCGTGCAATTTTCATATCGCATTTCCAGTCACTTAACAATCAGGTGTATGTATATATGTGCGTGTGTGTGCTGAACACCTCGCTGAGGCAGGCTATTTCTGAGTTTTTGTTTTAAGAAAAAGTAAACGGTAGTAGCAAATACGGCAAACGAAGCGTCGAAGACTTGATGAAAATAGAATTAATGCATACCAAAAATATAATTGCAATGAGTTTCCACCTGAGTTGATACCACAAAATTATTGAGTATTCTGATAGAAATTTACAATTTTCTTGAAATTTTCAGAGCAAAACCCAAAATTAGAGGGCAAAATTAGTTTCTTTGCCTTTTTAATTTTAATTGTTTGGTGTTTAACCCAGGTGTTTTGTGAAGAGTCTGATCAAAAAGTTGAAATCTTTCATGACAATTTTTTGAAATTTATAAAATGTTTGTGAATTTTGTATAATTTTGGCCATAATTTGGCCAGTATAGCATTCTACGCCTGTAAATCTATGTTCGGCAAAAAATGGAGTCTCAAGCCACGTGTCGTACTTTGGATGTACAACTTAGCGGTTCTGCCAATTTTGACACATGGTTGGCTAATTTGGTGGGTAGCTCTTCAGAAAAGCTGCAACACCACTAAACTAGAAAGAGTGCAGAGAACGGCATGTGTGGGCATCACTGGTGCTTGTAGAACATGTCCCACTGCTGCGCTCAACGTTATTCTGCACTTACTTCCTGTGGATCTGCAAGTTAAATCCATTGCTGCTCAGAGCGCTATTAGGTTGAAGGAGCTTGGCCTCTGGAGACAATTTTCTGTAGGACTTAGTAGCATCTTAAAGCAGATCTCGCCTTCCTTCTCTGTTCTTCGCACTAATCTCTCTATCCGCAAACTGGGTTTTGAGGATTGTGCTAGGGCTATCTTTCCGATCAGGCAAGATTGGAAAGAGGGGAGAGTCGGCACGGATATAGGTACCTCTGTTTTCACTGACGGATCCAAGATGGAATCTGGGGTGGTAGCGGGGGTTTTCTCTAAATCAGCTAGCATTTCGGTCTCCTTTAAATTGCCAGAAACGAGCAGCGTTTTTCAAGCAGAGGTCTTCGCGATGCTTCGGGATCGCTGTTGGGAGGGAGACATTAATAGTTTTTCCGATAATCAAGCTGCGATCAAGGCCCTGTCGTCGCCGTATTGCTGCTCTCTTCTCGTAAACTCCTGTAAGAAGGAACTCAAACGTCTCGAACGTGCAGAAAACATCTCCCTTTTCTGGGTTCCTGGGCACAGGAATATAGAGGAAAATAAAATTGCTGATGAGCTTGCTAGGAAGGGGTCAACAGAACCGGTTTCAGCTGTCGCCTTCTCAGAGATCGGTGTCCCCTTGACCGTTGTTAGAGAGAAACGACACAGTTGCTTTCTAAAAAAAAGCGCAAGACAGATGGGTAGGTCTGTCTAATCGTGTGCTATTTCGAAAACACTGTGGACACAATACGATAGAAACAGAACGCTTAAGGTGATGGGAATCCCCCGCCATTCAATTTAGAAACTCATTGCGGTTTTCACTGGTCACTGGGTGATCGGTACTCATGCGGAGAAGCTTAGAATTCCGTACAACGCCTATTGCAGAAGCTGTGGGGATCCAGCAGTGAAAGAGACTGTTGAACACTTTCCGGCTCTGGCGGCTAGGCGCTGAGATTCCTTAGCGTGCTCTTTGGGGATGACTTGAAGAAATTCTCCAGCCTAGGTTCCTTTTCTCTCCTCCACTACATCAACAGCTCTGAATGGCTGTAGAAGGTTTTCTCTTCCCAAAATTTTTCTTTTCACAGGTAGTGGTCCCCATTTTCGTATCAAAACTGTACGTAAGTGCTGTTTGAAGTTTGCCTGGGGTACTCGTGCCACCTTACCTACATAATTTTGGTAATTTTTGAATGCTGTATTTGAATAAGGTGTTTGTTATACAATGAACCACGTTTTTACAAAAAAACAGTTTGGCATGGAAAATATTGCGAATATTCTTAAATCTTTTGTGGTGATGTGAGCACAAGTGGATACGGAAAGTTTTGTTTTTCCAGAACTCCAAAAATTTAATTTCATCTACCTCTCGATAACTGCACGACCTTCTTAATATCTGACTACAGTTTCGGATTTGTGGGCAAATTTTACTTAAGAAATGTTAGTCGGATGCCAGCGGTAAAATTTCTTGTAAAGTGGGGCAATCAGCAGCTTTCACATTAGCTTCTCGAGGATATTTTAATTAGTTCACATGCCCATTTGTCATACTCTCCTGTGCATTTTCATTTATTATTTCTTCGAACTCACATCAACTGTCCACAATGCAATTCGCCTAAAAATAGATTAAATGCCCTTCAAACTTCGATAGCAAAAATTTCACATTAGCCAATTTGTGATCGCATTTTAAATGTAGTTGTAGTAAAAAAAAAATCCAAACTAACAATTGAAATTAAGCTAAAAGCTTTTAAGCACTGCTGCATATACTTACGTGCATACAAACTATATATTGGCGCTTACGTAAAATACGAATGCGATTTGGTATTGGCATTGCCAACCAAAATCAGTAGCAGAAAAGTGGTATTGTTGCCAAAAAGTTTTGTTGTGCATTAAGAGTATGCATGAATTGAAAAGAGGAAAAATGCATGTTTGGCAGCGAAATTTTGATGCCAGAAGAGATGGAGATGGATGGAGGAAATCTAGTGACTTACGCGTTTACTTAAGCAAACGCACATGCAGACTTGAATGGCATGTTTGCAGAATATCTACGGGAATGGTTGGTGCACAGCATGCATTCAAAGATTTATACGTAATACGCACACACATGCATATATTTACATCTATACTTGTATACTACACAGATATCAAAACCGATTAACGTCATTACTTTGCTGTAAATGCAGCTGACAATAACTTGGCAGTGTTATGGGATTTGAGTTGAATATCGCAAAATTGGCTCAATAAGTGTGTAAATGGGGAGAAGTCTTTTTTTTTGTATTTGCAAGCCAACGAAATTGAGATATTTCAGACATGAGCTGCTTTAAGTGACTACAGCGCAAGGGCTTATTGACAAGTTTAAAAAATTTATTTGTTTTTTCTTTTTATTCAATTTATTTATTTTTTTATGAAAATATTGTTCATTCTCTTACAAAAACGAAGAAAAAAATTTAGAAAAAATTCATCAAAATTTCAAACTTTTTAATCAGAGTTTCTACAACAATTTTAAGTATGCAATTTTACAGCTGATTGCATTTGATAAAGTGGCGTTCTGAAGTGGCTCAAAATCGCGTTTATTTTTTATAATTTTTTTTTTTTGACGGCGTTATGCATTTTCTTCCTTGTAACGAATGTTCCAAATTTTTAATGTGGCAAAAGACCGCCGAAATCACTGTAACTTTTGAACCATTTTAAACCATTCATACGACAATCGGTTCTACGTAATCGTAACGAACCGGATTTATATTCGGCCAAGGACTGTCACTTCAGCAGCGTTCCTCGTATATGTATGGGGAATGTTTATGCTGTCACAACAACAACAACCGTTTTAAACTGGCACAATATTAAACTAAAATGGGCTAAAACTGCGTACGCAAAACTTTTTTTTTAAAACATTTAAAAAAAAAATTTTAATTTTCATAAAAAATTGTTACTAAAAAAATTTTAAATTTTGTTCAAAAAATTTTTAATTTATATAAAAAAGTATCGACTATTTTTTTTTTTAATTTGCAAAAAGCTTAAAATTTTTATTTATATAGTTTTTGATAAGCTACATGCAGACAAAGAAGGAGGGAGAAACCCGAGAGAGAATGAGAGAGGGCGAGAGAGAAAGAGAGAGAGAGAGAGAGAAAAAATATATATCTAAATAAATTCACAACATTTGCAGAGAATACAAATAGACCAAATTTACAAAATTACGGCGAAAGATCGACCGGTGCAGGTAAACGCCGAACACAAACCGTGGCAACAACGCGCACTACTCCGAGCGTTTATCACCCGCACAAACGCAGCGATTCCAGGACCGCAGCAATGGCACAAATTACCACAAGGCAATACCAATAATTCGACGCCGGAATGGATAGCACTTTATAGTACGCTCAAGCACTAGCCAGGAAACGGAAATGAGCGCCAAAAAGTAGGCACCAAAAAAACAACGCCAAAAAAGTTGGGACCAAAAAACGCCCCAAACAGTAGGCACCAAGGAAATATAACGCCAAAAAGTAGACACCAAAAATATATTTCCTACAAGTTTGCACCAACAAACAGGCGCCAAAAAGTAGGCAGTGTTATTTCTCTCTAAAAATTAGCAACCACAAGGGAAAACTCAGGGAAAATAGCCTAAAGTGTATCTAAGATATATATAAGGTATAGGTCTCTCTCTCCTTTTCCTCGACGTAATATCTTTTTTCTCTATCGCGGAACGAAAATGCTCAAAACGTTGCATGGCCTCTCATTTCTCGCTCGTCCATCGACGCCTAAGAAGTTTCACTTGAAAAAGAAATAGAAATAAAAAAACACAAAACTAAAATTTATATAAACAAAATAGTCGAAACTTGGCTGCTGAAAAAGCTTAAAATTTTCCAAAAGAACAATTTTAAGATTATGGTAAAAAAATTTTGAATTTTTTAAAATATCTTTTAAAAGTATCTTTGTACAAAATGTTTTTTTAATTAGCAAAAAGCTTACAATTTTTTCTCGATGAACTACATTTTTATACAAAAAAAACCTAAATGAAACTTATAAAAACCAAATTTATTTAATTATTATTATTTTTAAATTTAAAATTGGAAAAGTAATGAATTACTTAGCGGCTAGGCCATCAGCATCCAACATAGTTGAAACTTGGCTGCTGAAAAAGCTTGAAATTTTCCGAAAAAGAACTGTGTGATGTACATAATATAAAAAAAAAAAATGTAGCCATGCTTTATTGCAAAATGCAATTTTAAATATAGAGCATATCCCGTCCCCTCGCCAACTGGCGCCACAATTTTTCGCTAGGCTGTTTTTTCCACGTAAAAACGTTTCTCCCTTAAGGAAGAAAACGTGTGAAACCTCAGCGAAATTTTTTTATATTTCTTTTTCAAAATTTATAAGTATTTTTTAATCACTTAGAACTTTCACTTTATTACACCAAAATTCAATGGGCTATGAAACTGCATTCCCACAAGAGCTGTAAAACTCCTCCTAAAAGGTTGAAAGTTTTGATGAAAATTTCAAAGATGTTGTACAATTGAAACTTGGCTTACATATATGACTTTTTTTTGTAATTTTGCAAAATCGTATCATTATGTAGTGCAAGCAAATCAAACATATTTACTATTTTTCAGAATATATCGGCCACCTTAGGTTCATTACAACAAAAAAAAAACGTTTATGTTTAGGTGGTTAAAATATATTACGAATATGAGCCAAATCGACCACTCACAACGATTTTTCCGAATATTTTGACCACAACTCAGCCTATAATCAATTTTTCCCCAAGGTCTTTACTTCAGTATTTAGTATAGCATTTAGTTTATTTTCTCAAACGCATCAGATATTTCATCACACGAAGATATTTCTACTCCAGCGTCATCTCTAATGATCTAACTCATTTAAATTTAAAATCGTTAAAAAGTAGCCGAAGTATACTTTCACTCTGCTGTATTTTCACTTCTACATTGCAAGAATAATTAAAGAAGTTTGCCACCGCCCATCAACTTTTAGAACTGAGCAGCCAAATTTTTTGCCTAATGTGATCTGACGGCGAAAATCTTTCCATGCACTTAGATAGTAGGCAAAACACAAAAAAGAATGGCAAGACACACGGTTCAAGAAACGCTGCCTTACATCATTATACTTATAAGTTACTCATACGCCCCAGCAGCGCCCCACCTGTGCAGCCTCTATCAGCACTACTTGCATTCAAATTTCAAGCAGGTAAATCTAAAGTATTACAATTTAATGCTTCGGTGTTATAGCTACTGTTATATAACTCTTAAAATCGCATCGATTACGTATTACAGTCACTTCGGTGGCAACAAAGGCCATCATCAAAACACTCAAAGTCAAGGTCAGCTATGCGCTCTTTTAGTGCTTGCGGCTACTTTGCTCTTATATAATTCAACTGTGTGAGTGTAAATAAATTTAGATGTATTGGCAGTTGTTTGCAGTCACCGCATCCCTTTATTTGCAAGTAGTGGCCGGCTAAGCCGTACATAAATAATCAAAAGTGGTGCTTTCAGTCTTGCAGTGCTCCGGCATTTTGCTCTTCATATATTTACTAGCAAAACTTCTGATGCCGTTGAATGACAAGGCAAATTATCGAAGGTCAAATGGCTAATGTAAGTATACATAAGTAAAGCAAAAGAGAGGAGAAGGCAAGAGCGAGCAGGGCGAGCAGAAGGGCCAGTGGCTGTTGGCTAAGTGCTAGCTGTGGTGGATAATTGCAGTCTCAGTCTGCTTGGTATTCGCAGTTACAGTGGCCACAACACTTGGGGAAGATAACCTTGGAGTATTTTTTGTTTTTTTATTTGATTTTGCGTCATATTTTTGAAGCTTAATATTTGTGTAAGGTTTTGATAGAAATATTAAAATTATGAATTTTTTTTCTTGAGCAGAATAATTAATGATAAGGATTTCAATAACTAATTTACGAGGTTTCATGTGAAACTTTGCCGAAGGAACCATACCTCTAAAACGAATTGTGATGTCCCCCAATTTGGGTCGAATTTTTTAGTTTCTTTTCTCATGTAAAGGCCAAAAATTGTGATATTTTGAAATGTTTGTATGGGGGACCCCCAGGGGAGCTCCAGGGGGTGTGCCACTGGCATGGGTGGATCGGCCGTCCAAAGCTAGTGGGGGCGGGTCATAAATTTGGACTCGATTGGAACACTCTAAATGGGACAAAGTCGGATTTTTCGTTCGACCCAAATTGGGGAACATCAGAATTCGTTTTAGAGGTATGGTTCCTTCGGCAAAGTTTCTTATTTTGATCCCTAGAATACGATTTTCACAGAGCAATGAGCGATTTTTAAATCGACCCGCCCTAATTTATATATATGGCAACACTTCTGGAACTTTGACCACTTGGGTCAACTATTTTGCAATTCATTCGCATTTGCACAATTCATTTGTAACTCTTACTAAGCTCCATTTTCTCTCTACTTCTTCCAGGCTGTATTCTCGCCGAATTATACACCGGCTTTCCGCTCTTCCCCGGCGAGAACGAAGTCGAGCAGTTGGCCTGCATCATGGAAGTGCTCGGTCTACCGCCGAAAGAGCTCATCGCTAATGCCACTCGCCGTCGATTATTCTTCGATTCACGCGGCGCGCCACGTTGCACCACCAACTCCAAGGGTCGCAAGCGACTACCGAACGGCAAGTCACTCTCACAGATGCTCTTCTGCCAAGATCGTTATTTCATCAACTTCCTGCAGCGCTGCCTCGAATGGGATCCAGCGGAGCGCATGACACCCGAAGAAGCAGCACATCACGAATTCCTGCAAAACTCCTCGTCCAGTCGTCATCGCAGCTGCCGCATGTCCAACTCATCATCGACTGGCGGTCTCAATAATAGCTCTTCACAAAAATCATCCTGCTACAGTTTCACCGAAGTCTCACCACCCACAAATGCCACCAACGCGAACCCCAACAATAGTGCGGGCAATGGTAGTGGCAGCGGCAATGGCAGTGGCGCTGTGGTCGCCTCCATTACCAGCACCACAGCAGTTAGCAATGCGGCCATTACCACGACGACGAACAAAGCGACAACCACCACACAATCGCGCTCAAATGGTTTGGCGCAACATGCGCATCACGCCAGCTCTTCCGGCCATCTACCCGACATCAAGCTCAGCGCCAGTGACAAGTACAGCAGCATGCAAAAGGTCGCCGTACGCTCGAAGATCACCTCGTCCGTATCGGATTTGGATGCGGTGGCGGTGCCGCAATATGCGTTGCATCGCAGCATTTACGGTACCAATGGATTGACACATAGCGGCACGGCAGCGCGTAAGCATCTCATTACAAGTGGCACCATCGCCACAACGTCAAGCAAATATGGCTTGGGATTGGGTAGTGGCAGCGGTGGCGCGCACAGTCACCTCATGCATCAGAGCACAACAATGGGCAATGTGGCACATCACGGCGGTGGTGGTGTTGGTGGTAGTGGACACAGTAATGGTCACACCGGTGGCGGTGCCGGCGGGAACGGTGCCAGCAACAATATGTCACACTCACAATCGACGGGCGATGTGTCAGCGATCTTCGGACGTGCTTGACTTCGCGCGCGTCCCACAAAACTTGAGCTCAAAAAATGCAAACTAGTCAATATGGTGGATTTTTGGAGCTAGAAGTGGAAGTAAGTGGCGCTGATGGTGACGTATACGTGTGAGGCGAGGAATGATGAGAAATATTGAACTGAAGCAGAGTGGATAAAAGCAGCGTGTGACAAAGATGGAGGGGAAAAGGCAAGCTAAGTGTGAGAAAAAGCTGAATTTGGACTGCCTTTGAGGGTAACTAACTCACGCGCCCGGGCAGATTACTTGGATTTTTTCTTCTTGTTTTGTTTCAAATGTAGCGCTACTTAGCCAACGGCGCTGCGCATGCGACATAAAAAATATTGTAACTTTAACTGAGCATTAGTAAAACATATATAACCTATATATATTGTAGATGTAAGTCTATTTTTGGCCTCGTTGTACGCGTGGAAATGCAGCAAGAAAAGCGGTTTAGAGATTTTGGTGAATAAAAGAATTTTTTTTTTCTTACGTTGTTAAACGCGGATGCTCCATATGGGGTAAATTTATATTCAAATATTGTCTGTAAAATAACATAAAATTAAAAAAAAAACACACACAAGAAAAACTAACCCAAAAAATTTATTTAACTCTCTCAAAAACACCAGCGACCAGTAAAACACAAAAGAAAATTTTATGATTATAAAATATTTTCTGCGCTGCTTGTGGCAGGAAATATAGCCAGGAAATTTGCTCATTTTAAGTGTGCTTTGGCACTCGTTATTTTTAGGAAATAACTGTCTAAAATTATGTTCAATATTTTTTAGTAAAGCTCAAGTTTCAGAACTAAAAAGTTATACGAGTATTCTCTTGCTACTCGATTTCTTGAAAATTCTGAGGAAATAGTTAAAAAATTGTTTTAGATTTTAAAATATTTTACCAAAACTTGGGTTTAAGCAAACAAAAATTATTATGAATTTTGAAAAAACAAAAAAATTCTAAGAAATCAACATCAATTTTATCGAAGATCGAGTTTGAGAAATGATGAGTGATCTGAGTATTTTCGAACTACTAAATTTGTGGAAATTCCGACATAGCCACCAGCTCTCCTAAAATTCTGAAAAATGTTCATACTTCAATGGAATTTCGTACAACAAAAAAACAAGAAAATTAATTAACATTTCTGAAAGAACAAACAAGAAAAAGAAAATTAAAAAATTTGTATACTCTATTTTTTATAGTTTTTTTTTGTTTTTTTTGAAGAAATGAAGTTGGACTGGACTGTAAATCAATAAATAAATAAAGTAAAAAAAAAATTAAATTATTTTGCAACCATCAAATTCATTAACATTTCTTATTTCTAACATTTCTTATTTCTAAAAAAATGCGTTTTGTAAAATTTTAAACAAAAAAAAAATATTAAAAATAAATGTTGAAATTTTTTAATAGTACCAGGGCGCGCAAAACACAAAGCCAGTTGCAGAAGAGCTTCAATTTTCATCGATTTATATATCTCTGGTCTCTGATCTGTCAAATTTTGTTTCGATTACTCTAACTGTTAATTTTCGTTTATAGATTTTGTCTTGCACGATCAAAAGCAAGAACAAAAAAACATTACTCTAGTTGTTCTTGCTCTACTGCTGCAATTATTTTGAAAACTTCACAAGAGTTGTATCAAAGAAATTAAAATTCAGGTTGCGCTGGTTGCCACTCCCCATTAGGGTATCGACTCCCTCATCATTGAAATTTCCGACAAAAGTGGTTAATTTTGATTATAAAAATTCAAGGCTTTAACTTGAAAAGTGTATAAAAGTATTTTCCGGTTAGAAAAATTTAATTAATTGTAATTTTTAAAAATTCCTCAAAAAAAATTTTCAAACAAAAAATATTGTTTTTTTAGTTCTGAAATTATGTCAGAGTTTTAGTGTGAAATAAAGCAGGAGATGAGTATTTTCTAATCAAAATTTCTTGGCGTTTTAAATCTTAAATTTTTTTTTTTAATTCCAAAAGTGTTCGTTATGAAATTTAATAGAGAATTTTTAAATTTTTTACATAAAAAAAAATTTGGTTTGGAATTAAAAAAAAAACTTCAAAAACTCCATATTAAATTCCGAACCAAATGATTTTTTATATTTAAATATTTTAAAAATTATCTACTAAATTTGAAATCAAAAAATTTTAAAAATTCTCTATTAAAATTCACACCAAATGTTTTTTCAAATTAAAATTTTTTTTAAATTCTCTATTAAATTTCGAATCAAAAAGTTTTTTAAAATTTAACAATTTAAAAAATTTTCTATTAAATTTCAAATCGAAAAGTTTTTTTTAATTTTAAAAATTCTCTATTAAATTTCAAACCAAATGTTTTTTCAAATTTAAAAATTTTTTAAATTCTCTATTAAATTTCGAATCAAACAGTTTTTTAAAATTTAAAAATTTTAAAAATTTTCTATTAGATTTCAAAACGAAAAGTGTTTTAAAATTTCAAAAATTCCTTATTAAATTCCAAACCAAATGTTTTTTAATCCTAAAAATTCTCTATTAAATTTCAAATCAAGAGTTTTTGTAAATTTAAAAAGTTCAAAAATTCTCTATTAAATTTCAAATCGAAAAGTTTTTTAAAACTTCAAAAATTCCTTATTAAATTCCAAATCACATGATTGTTTATATTTAAATATTTTAAAAATTTTCGATTAAATTTCAAATCGAAAAGTTTTTTAAAATTTTTAAAATTTTCTATTAAATTTCGAAACGAAAATATTTTTAAAATTTCAAAAATTCCTTATTAAATTCCTAACCTAATGCTTTTTTTAATTTAAAATTTTTTTAAATTCTCTATTAAATTTCAAATTGAAGATTTTTAAAATTTCAAAAATTCATTAAAACCAAATGTTTTTGTTTCATTTAAAAATTTTAACAATTCTCTATCAAAGTCCAAACCTAATGTTTTTTTAATCCTAATAATTCTCTATTAAATTTCAAATCGAAAAGTTTTTTAAAATTTCAAAATTCCTTATTAAATTCCAAACCCAATGTTCTTTTAAATTTAAAATTTTTTATTAAATTTCAAATCGAAAAGTTTTTTAAAATTTTAGAAATTCTCTATTAAAATCCAAACCATATGGTTTTTCAAATCTTAAACTTTTCAAATCGAAATGTATTTTGCATTAAAATTTCTGACAAAAATTAAAAATTTTTTTATTAAACAAAAAAAAAGAACACAAAGATTAATAAAACAATTAAGATTAAAATATATTGTCAAAGCCACAGCTAAAAAAGTCCTGCTCTAATTCTATAATATTTTCTTAATTTCTTAAACCGTCATTCATTTACTAAAATTTGTGAGAAGCTTTGATTTTAATTCCTTCGAATTCTTCAAAGAAATTTCATGACAATAAGTTTATCTTTATTAAAATTTTTTTCAAATTTCTGACAAAAACTTCTATTAATTATATTTCAAGTTCTTAAAAATTTTTCCATTAACAAAAATTTCTGAACAAAATAATAAAAAAATAATAAAAATTGTTATGAAAGCGCGAGTTCGAGAAATCAAGAGTTTTATAAGATATCTTGGGTGTTTTTGGGTTGCTTTTGTTTTTTTTTTTTTTAATTATATGATTTTTTCTTTGTTTCATTACTTCTAAAAATAATTTTCAGAACTCTTAGTATAATTAAAAAAAATTCTTTTACAAAAAACAACCAAAAAAATTTCTAAATCTCGAATTTCAATATCAAAAAAAAAAACAAGAAAGTAGAGAAAAACTTACCGTGTTTCTTGCGCATTTCCCGCTACCTTTTGACTTTACGCTCATTTTAATAGTAAAATTTTGTATGAGCAAACCTTACGCTATAATTCGAAGAAATGTTTGTATGTGTATGAGTGTTTTTGAAGTAATCTTACATATATATATATAGAATCTAGTGTAGTTGTTGTAAGTTGCAAATATAATAAACGAAGGTAGTTAGCAAGTGAGCCCCAATGGAATATAAACGAAATTAATCAAGTGAAGTAAAAAGAAACAAAACAAAAAAATTAATAAAAAAAAATATTAAAAAAAAGAACTTTATGAAATATAAAAAAGATGTAAAAATAAGTAATTTAAAATTATTAATATATGCTTAAAGAACAAAATTTAAAAATAACAAACAAATTTGTAACTAAGAAATAAAATTGTACTAAAAAAATTGATTAATTGACGAAAAAAAATTAAGTAACGTTATAATTGATAATGATAAATGGGATAAAAATTACAATGAAATGAGAAAAAAATTAGAATCAAATAAAAAATGTAAATGTAGGCAAAACTTGTAAAGAAATCATAAGTTAAAAATCACATAAAAGGAAAAAATTTTAAAATAATAATTATAAAAAAAAATCACGCCATTCATTGGTAAATCGTGAAACATTCTTGGCATAAAACAATTTCCATATGTTTAGTCTTACTGTTTTTAGTAAATTTTTACATAAACTGCCTTTGATTCACTGTAAATAAAATACACGAATACATACATATTTACACATAGGATGACGTGTATGCATCAAGCAAAACACAAAAACAAAAAAAAAAACAAATTAATGGGAGAAAAATTCCATTGCCATGCATCACACAAATTTCCAAAAGCATATCTTGTAAAAATTTCATATTAAGAAGGGAAAAAATAAAATATTAAAATAAACAAAAAATTAAAAATAAAAAATAAAAAACTCACACTGCAACAAACACTGCTCTAACGCTGTTCTAATAAAACAATTCTAGCGAAATACATATTTTTAGACCAACTAAATATTTTACTTAAGGAAAATTTTGATTTTGAACAATGCCAACTTTACAAATATTTCGACTTTACTAAATTTTTTTGTTCCTAATACAAATTAGCTTTTAAGTAATTAAATATTAAAAAAAATGCATTAATTTTACTTAATTATTGCCTTTGGACATTCTTTCCAATACATTTTTTAATTCATTTGCTCGGCTTACTTTTTTTTATTTAATATTTTTAAATAAATATTTTCTTTAATTTTTGCATTACTTTATTTAATTAAGTCTTTTAAACCAAAGTCTTTAATTAATTTTTGCATTAATTCTACTTCAGTTAATTTTTCTTTTAATTATTTGCTTAAAGAAAATTTAATTGATTTTTTCACAAAAAATTTTTTAACCAAATTTTATATCAAATTTTTGCATTACCTTTTGCATTAATTTTATTAAGTTAACTTTTTTTAATTTAACAACTTTTTTTGTAGTTTTTTCTTAAATTTTTTTTATTAATTCGCTTAATTATTTTTTAATATTTTTTTCTTAACTATTTTTCAAAATTTCTTTTTTATAATTTTTTTTTAATAATTTTTTTGATTAATTATTTTTTGATAAATTTTTTCCATAACTATATTTTTAATTATATTTTTTTTTTAATTTTTTTAATAATTTTTTTGATTAACTATTTTTTAATTTTTTGATAAATTTTTAATTTTTTTTTCTTAACTATTTTTCGTAAGTATTTTTTTATAATTTTTCTTTTAATAATTTTTCTTGATAAATTTTTTTAATAATTTTTTAAAACTTTTTTCTTAACTATTTTTCTTAATAATTATTTTTAATAATTGTTTTTTTTAATAATTTGTCGTGATTAATTTTTTTATTTTTTGATAAATTTAAAAAAAAATTTTTTCTTAACTATTTTTCTTAATTACTTTTTTTATAACTTTTTCTTACTAAAACTAATTTTTAACTCAATTTAAATTTGTCACCACTCTGCTTCAATCCATCGCTACAATTTGCTCAATCATGCCAAAATAATTAAATTAACTTTAAAATGCTCGCTTTTGAAGTTTTTCAAATAAACCCTTAAATATCGAGTAGTTAGTTTCCTTCTTCTTCTATGTAGCTGTAGTTGACTACGAAAAATACGTAGTAAGCGCAGATTTACCGACATTACCATAAACATTATGTATATCACGCAGTGTTCGAATTTATCAAGTTTAGCAAAAAACAAAAAAAAATAAAATAAAATAAAACAAAACTGCATAAAATAATTTTAAGTCAAAAAGCAAATTATTTAGTTTTGTGAAATAAAAACAAGGAAAATTATGTGAAATATTTTTAAGCATAGATTCGCATCAGTGTATAGTACATTACAAAAATAACATACATACATACAAGAACATACATACTTACTTGCATACACGTGAATGTATATGTACGCGTATGTGTATCCGAACAATTAATTATTCAATTTACACAATAAACATTATCGAATGAATTTATTAAATATAAAAAAAAAATATTTGGTTTTTTTCATTTATTTATTTACTTTATTATTATTATTTAGCTCATTCTGTAGCGCATTTTGCATGGCCCCAATGTGGGAGAGAAATTTTGTTGGTTTGTGTTGGGTAAAGAGATCTCTGTGGAATGACTGTTGTGTGGCTGTGCATTAACAGTTTATGTACGCGCTCTGTTAAACCATTTATTCTCTCAGTTGCAATAGGAGGAGGAGTTGCGAGAATTTCCCCTGCATAAACTTAGGCAGACTAGTTGCTATGCTTGTTGTTGTTGTTCTAACAACCTAAAACATTCTCCACACATTTTATGGCGATGCTGCAGCTGAAGTGACAGCCCCTGGCTTAGGTAACGTAAAGCAAACTCTCGGGACTGCAGTGCTTTTCAAACGTCTGTTCAGATGTAATTTTTCGCATGGAGGCGTAGTCATCCGGTCAACTTGTTCCACATCTCATGGATAACAGACACAAATTCATCGTAACGAAATTGATCAAAACATTTTTTTATATTTTATTATTTAGTCAAGTCACCATAGTTTGTGATTTCCGAAAGGTCTTTTAGTTGTTGTGCCTTTGAAGCGTCGTATGTCCTAAGAATGCTAGGCTTGCCAATTCGCACACACATCAGATGCAGAACACTCTTTAACCTTACAAGGCATCATCTTGAAAGTATTCAGACTGTTGTTGTTGTTGTACCAGCAATACTAAGCCCAGTCAGTGTAGTGTATATCACCGGGCGTCTTCGTCTAATTCATCTAAAGGTAGGCCCAGGACTATTTCGACAGATTGGGTCCAGAGGGAGAGTGTTGTTAGATGGGTGGGCTTAGTGGGGCATATGAAAAGTGGTTAGTGTTGTGCGGGATGTATTCACATGCAGGACATATGTTTAGTATGTGGCGGTCAATTGTGGATAAGTAGAATTTTAAACTGCTACAATATCCAGAACGTAATTGTGCCAGTGTTACGCGGATATCACAAGGAAGCTTCATCTGCTGTAAGTGGTGGTTGGACTCCGACGGTCTTGCGGCTTGCTGTGCAGATTAATGAAGCAATTGCCAAATCGGGTTGTAGCGCACTGTGTTCATAGCTGATGAAAGCAAAAAATAGCTGAACGCGTAGTGTACCATTGTGATAATCATTTGGGGCCCAAAAGAGTTTGCGATGCTCTTCAGTGACACGTTTCTCAGTGAAAACTTATAAGTAAATTCTAGTCGCAATGACTAGGCGACTTGCTCTTTCTTATCTGCGAGACTAAGTAAATCCAACTACAATAATCTGGACAAACCATAGCCAATTTGTGCGCTCTCTTCTCTCTCATTTCCAACCATGTTCCTATGGAATGGAGCCCAAATAAAAGTATTGAGCATCGATTGAAACACTGAGAGCGACGTTCTCAGTAGAGTTGTTGTGGCAGCGTGTACATTCTCAGCAGATTTCATGCGCTCTTGTTTGAATCTTGAAAAGGTAAATAATTACTTCTATTATCCGGATTGGCTGACTATATTTGTAAGTAACTGTATTTTATTTAAAGGAATTTATTGCTTTACTTACTTTAAGATAGTTGGGGATTAATAATGAATATTTTATCTATGGGGTCTTATACGCTTTTTACAAAAAAATTCGAAAAATATTTTTAGAGAAACATTTTTTTTTTAATTTTTATGAATAATTTTTTGAAATTTTTTTTTTTTAATTTTCTTCAAATTTCCGTATTTTTATACAGTGAATGTTGTTGTTGTTTCGTTTCTATGACAGACAGTTCTACGTTACCGGAACGACCGGATTTATATTCGATCAAACTTTACTACTTCAGCAGCACTCCCTAAAAATATATGGAGAATGTTTTATGCTGGTACAATAACAAAAATTAAAAAAATAATAATATTTAAATGATAAAATTTAAATAACAAAAAACTGGAAAAATTAATAGTTTTACTATTTTTTGTTATGTAAATCATTTAAATATTATTTTTTACATTTTTACATAGTAAAAATATTTTATTTTTTTTTTATTTATTTATAAAAATGAGAAACAACAATACAATTGTTATTGCACAGCAAAAAAAAAGGAGCACTGGCCTTCGGCTCACCGGTATGAAAAAAGTATGTGTGAATATGAAACATTATATAAAAAGTATAGGAAATTACTGAGTTGAGATAGCAGTTAAATTGCTAACAATACGTTACTTAGAGCTATAGCTACAGGGAGTTAAATTACTTTACGAAGATCCGTTAGGGTGAGATATTTGGCAATTTTCTCAATGTTTTCGGGTGTAGTGGTTTTTAAGAGATCAAATATTAATTTTTCGCATTTTTTGTTTGAATTTTTTATCGGAAAATATGGAGAAAGTCATTCGAGAACGTTAATTTTGTCTCCTCTTTGGCCCTTATTCTTCAGCAGTACTCTTCAAAAACTTAAGGGCAATGTTGCATGCAGCTAAAACAACAACAATATACTCTGTATAAAAATGCCGAAATTTAATAAAAAAAAAAATATTAACAAAAAACTTTATTAAAAGGAAAATGTATTAAACAAGGAACATTAAAATAATATTATTAAAAAAAAAAATTATTAAAAAACACAGTAGTAAAAAAACACTCATTAAAAAAAATGATGCATTTAAAAATATATACACTTGTGGACAAAATAATAGGTGTGTGCTGAATCTGTACTGATTTACGCCCAATAGTGTAATAACTGTTATTTATTTTTGATACCGCTACATTTTAATGAAACAAAAGGGAAGCTAGAACGTAAGGAAAAAACATTTTTGCGACTCAATTGGTAATTTTGCGTGTTATTGGAAAGTAATGATTGTTTGATTGAATTCGCTTGGCCATAAAAATAGGTGTATCAGCATTTTTTCGAAAAAAACCTTGTTATTTGAAGTGTTATCAAGTATGTTTTTCTGCATTGTTCAATTTGTATTATTTTGACTGGTTCAATAATTATTTAGAATGGGTCGTAATAGCCACTGCACCGAAGTAGAGCGTCAATTGGTGACGAAACTTCGTGCGGAAGGGAAAACGTATCGCTACATTGCCAATACATTGGGACGGTTGGAAAACTTTGTTACGAACTCTTTAAAAAAGAAGTGTGAGAAAGAAAATCGTGGACGGCCAAGATTGACGGGCCCGGCAGAGGATCGCCGTATAGCTCTTATGACCAAAAAGGATCCTTTTGTGTCTTCGCGACAAATCGCAGCAGAAATGGAATTGAATATAAGCTCGCGGACAATACGACGGCGCTTAGTGGACGCTAATCTACCAGGACGAAAAGCTAGAAGAGTTCCACTTCTACGAAAGGTGCACATACAGAGAAGAAAAGCATTTGCTAATGAGCACAAAGATTGGTATGGTCCTACTGGAGAAAAAAAGTGGCGAAATATTATATTTAGTGACGAAGTAAAGATGAATTTATACGGTAATGATTCCAAAAGAAGTGTACACCGCCCGAAAGGCAAAGAATTTGGGGCTCACTATACCAAAAAGATCATTGAGCATAGAGGCGGAAACATTATGGTGTGGGGATGTCTCTCTTGGCAGGGTGTTGGTCCTTTATTTTGGATAAAAGACACAATGACCGCGGTTGAGTATAGGAATATTTTGCAAAATGTTATGCTTCCATATGCAGAAGAAAACATGCCTTTGAGATGGTGTTATCAGCAATATAATGACCCCAAACGTACCTCGAGGTTGGTGTCGGAGTGGCTAAGAAATGCAAATGGCCAAGTTGTATGCAATGGCCAAGTCAATCCCCTGGTCTCAATCCTATTGAGAACTTCTGGAGTGATTTGAAGAGGAGACTGGCAGACTTTGCATTCCAAAACAAGGAGCAATTGTGGCAGAAAACCAAGGAAATATGGGATGCTACCCCTTTAGAAACCTGCCAAAAATTAATAAAATCCATGCCCAATAGAATAGGCAAACTTATACAGAACCATGGAGGATATACTGGTTATTGAAATACTAGCGGTTAAATTTAAGTTCAACTGTCTTTTTGTTTTGTTTTTTGTCATATAATATTTCACACCTATTATTTTGACCAATGGTATTTTTTGTTATAATTAAATTTTCATTTGTGTGTAAAAAGTAAAAAGAATTTCAACATATTTTTATTTAATGAAATAAAACATTACTAAAACAATAAAAAAAATTCTTGTTTTTAAAAATTTTTGAATGTTATTAAAAAAAACTTTGTTACACCTATTATTTTGTCCATAAGTGTACATATGTTTTTCAAAAAAAAAAAAAAATTCGAAAACTATTTTTGGAGAAAAAAAGTTACGCATGAAAAAGAAATGTTCGAAAAATCTGTTTGGAGGAAAAACAAAATTATTAAAAACATAAGATTAAAAAATGTGATTAAAAACATTTTTTTTTTTCAAAAAAAAAAACAAAACATTTTCGGAGAAAAAAATTTACGAATTTTGTTACGAAATTTGTTAACGAAAATTCGTAAATTTTTTTATCAATGAAAATTATGCATTAAAAAATATTTTTAGCAAAATAAAATTCAAAACATTTTTTTCTCTGAAAATGTTTTTCGGACGACATCTGGCGATGCCATTCCGAGCTTGCAACCTCTACATTTTTGAAGTTGAAAGTTAAACAGAATCTGGCGTAATGAAGAAAACGCTGTCCACTGTCAGATACGCCACCAGTTGTCGGAGCGGGCAATTGGGTGCCTTACGTTAGCCTCAATAGGAAGTATGACGTCTTAATCTCAGACAGAAATCAATGGTTAAGTCCAGAGAACCATATTAACGAGATTTTAGCACGCTTTCTATACCGACGAATCCAAAACCAGCGATGGTAGCGGATCTGGATGGTACTTAGACGAAGACGCCAGGACAGACAGACTACGATATTTTTAACGGAAGTCTATGCCATCTTGAGGGTGGCATACAGTATTGAAATTTGTTGTGACAGTCAAAGTTGCACAAGAGGCCTTGCTAACCCACACTGCTCTTCGAAATTAGTCGGTGAATTTAAGACAAAACTGGGAAAGTCAAGGAACGTTTTTGCAGATAAATTGGCTATTGAAAGCTCTGCAAGCATGCCACTGGGCCCTGAACCCTTTCTAGGTGTCAATTCTGCACCGATTCATTTATGGATTAACGACTTCATTAGGTCTACCCATAAACAAAGTTGATCTGAGTTGGGTTCATGCAGCCAAGTGCTTTGTGAAGCAACCAAGCAAAAAATTAGCCACCTTTCTCTTAAAATTTAGTATGAAGAGCTTGAGAGTGATAGTGGTGGGTGTATTCAAAGAGCACAACGTCTGGGGTCAGCATATGGCTACCATGGGGGTCGTAGACAGCCCGATATGCCTATCCTGCCGGGAAAACGATTACACTGCAGAACATTTTCTCTGTCCGAAGTTTTCTAGCATCAGACTTACGCTGTTGGGGTGAGATGTACTGAGTATGGGTAAAGTTCATACTCTTCCTCTTCCGGATCTCTTAAGATTCATTAGTGAATACAAAAGATTTGCAAAAGAGTGACATCAAATCAATTTTTCCGTCTTACCATTCATATTGTATCTCTCCGTCTTGACTGAGTGCTTACACTTACATATACAAGTATGCGAAATGTAAGAATCACGTAGTTTCGTGAATGTTTCAAAACATTTTTTTCTCCGAAAATGTTTTTCGAATTTTTTTTTTTTGAAAAAAAATATTTTTTTAATGCATACATTTTATTGAGAAAAAATTTTCGTAAAAAGAATTTACGAATTTTCGTAAAAAGATTTTGTAAAAAAATTCGTAATTTTTTCGAAAAACATTTTTTTTTTGTTAAAAATATTTTTTTAATGGATAATTTTTATTGAGAAAAAAATTTAACAATTTTCATAAAAAGATTTTGTAAAAGAATTCGTAATTTTTTCGAAAAACATTTTTTTTGTTAAAAATATTTTTAATGCATAACTTTTATTGAAAAAAATTTGCAAATTTTATTTGGAAAAAAATATTTTTTTAATGCATCATTTCTTTTAAATTTTTTTTTATTTTATTTTGAAAGAGATTTTTTTTTATTCTGAAAATAATATTTTTGTTTTTTTAAAAATTTATATTTAATCATTTTGGTTTAATTTTTTTTTTAAATATATTTTCTATATATCAGAAAATACAGAAAAAGTCCTACAGGGAACATTTATTTTGTCCTCCCATAAACCAACAATTATTTGGCTTAAAATTCGATGTAAAGAGAAAAACAAAAAAAGAGAACATTTTGAGTCTCTATATCTCGACAACCACTGAATATTTCCTTCACGCTCCTATTTCAACAATTAGTGCTAGGAATCTCATCCAAAAACACTTAAGCGGCTATCGCGCCAATCAAGAAGAAGACGAATCCTACGACCCGAAACGATGAAGTTATTATCGCATTTTTTGCCCCAAATTCATCTCCCAATGTGAGCTTAGAAGGAGCATCATCATCCCAAGAATTATACTCGTAGAATAAGCCAACAGCGCAAGATGAAGAACAAGTTAAGGTACATACATATATGAAAAATCACGTAGGATAGAATAAATAGTACAAACATACATTTCCACACAAAGGTTTGCCTCTTTTCTGTACCGACGTCACTCAATTGTCAAATTTGTCAAGCTTAAAGTAGAGGCTTAGGCTGGCGCCAGCTTTATATTCTCTACATCGTGCCAGTAATTCAATTGCAGTTTGATGAGGCAAGCCGTGTGTGAAGGGCCTTACACAATTTCTGTGATCGCATTTAAAAAATATTTCTTTCTTTAGTGCCATTTAAAAATTGTAAACTTCCAAAGTAATTCATATTGGACTTTTTTATTCTTAGTAGCTAACGGGTTAAAACGCAATGAACTATGTATGTATGTATGTATGTATGTATACCATATATTATATATACATCAAGCATGCTTTGCGCTAAACAAATTAGTGGTGCATACCTTTAGGCGTATACATATAGGAAATTTGCATTCCGGTGAAGCGAATTTATCAATAAAAATGTTAAGCAGTTTCTTTGCACGCCTTTAGGCGCTCAATTTAAGTACTTTCAATTAGTCATAGCTACGCAGTTACGTATGCCAGTATTTAGACAAAGCTCAAAAGTCGAAAACTTGTGGAATAATTAAAATTTTTAATTTAAAAAAATTATAAAATATCAGCATTGATAGGCAGAGAGTTCGCAGGTTTTAAATGAACGTAAGCATTAATGAATAGCGCGATAAAAGTATTCAGCAGTCAAACGTGCGGGTTGACATCGCTTGATTTTTTTGATCAGTGGGCAATATTCTGGCACTTTACTTCAAATATTAAACTCATTTAAAAATCTTGCGATAGGCTTTTTCTGAGTATAATTTGCTTTCGATAGTTCTAAATTAAATATGTCATAGTGGCGCAGCGATTTAGTGGTAGCGATTAATGAGAGACGATGGAGATGGGCAGTCAATGATCCCAGTCAGCTCAGCGCGCAAAAACGCCAATCGTCGTGATACGATTCTTTGGTTATTAAGAGCATGCAAGTCGATCAGTTTGGGGGAATCTGTAAATCAAACTTTTTGTAATAAAATACAAATTTTAAAAATTTGGAACACACTACAACCTCTTGCAATGAATTCCGTGGAACGGGTGCCAGTAGTAAGGTGCTACAGCAACCCAAACAACGGGCTCTATATTAAAACCCCTTTCCAGTTCAAATTCGGTATTGAAACTTGTTTTTGGTACAGGGATGCTTTGGAAATTTTATAATTCATCTGATGAACGAAAGTGAAGTGAGGATAAAATAAGTAGGTTAAGATTTACAGTATTTAAAAGTCTTCTACTTAGGGGGTGGTTAGGGGTAGTCAGAGGCCCGAAAAACAGATAATTTTCAATTTTTGACTTGAGCAAAATTAAAAAAAAAAAAAAATTAATAATTGTAAAAGTTTTCGGTGTTTGTGTGTATCCCGTTTCTCCGGAAGACCCTTGCCGTGATCATCACAAGTCCTTGGAGATTCATCTAAAATCAATCGGCCAAGAGAAATAAGTTTTATTAATAGATAATCTTGTGCCGAACGAAAACGAACACTCTAACGAAACCAACGCAAGACTCAGTCTTGTCGAGACCCTATACTCCCGAGTGAGAGGAGTGAACAAGAAAAAAAAAGCAATGACGGCTTCAGGAAATATTTTTCAGATTGTCAAGAAAAAAACCGACAGTTAATTGTTTAAAAAAAATCGAAATTTTTGAAAGAAAATCCTTCGATCAGGCACGAGTTTTTTATGTTTTTCAAAAGCAGTATACATTTTATTGAAATCTACCAAGAGGTTTTCAAGTTACAGTGATCACCAGTTCAGAAAACATAGTTTTGAGAAAAACGGCACTTTGTGGCTTATCCGGAGCGCCCTGTGTTGATTGTTGAATAACTCGAAAAGTATTTATTGGATTCACTTCAAATTTCCACGCAATATTTTTAAAGTATTATTCTTTAAGAAAATGCAAGAAAAGTCCATTTTTGAAAATTCTGACTACCCCTACCCCTTACTTTAGCTTTATTGGTCAATAGTGTAATGCGACCTTTGTTTTGGTCTATTTTGCTTGACCGCGAGCCTACAGGGTTTGATTGAAAAGTAATGAGCCTTATTTTTTTTAAGCAGTTTTATTAAACCTTTTGGGTTATATAACTAATATTCTTCAAAATAGGACCCTTGAGCGTCAATACGCCGCTGGTAGCGGTCCTTCCACTGCAGGAAACATTTTTTCAACTCATCCGCCGGAATCGCGTTCAATTCGGCGGTCACAGTTTTTTGGATCGCCTCGATGGAGTCGAAACGCCTCCCCCCGGCGGGGAAGCACCGGAACCCCCATCTTGGCCAATGCAAAGGTGCAGAGGAAGGCGGTGTGCGCCGGCGTATTGTCATGATGAAGGGTCTAATTTTTGACGAGGTCGGGCCGAACCCGGGCGCCGCGGTTATTCAGCCGAAGGAGCACTTCTTTGTAAAATGCCGCGTTTACAGTGCTTCCTGGAAGTACAAACTGTTTAGCTTTACGCAAAATTTGATCGAGTAACATTGCTCCAACGATCGCTGCATTTTCGCCACTGCAAAATCCTAACACACTTTTAAAACAGCTTTCACGCGCGGAGCGATGTTGACTGCACCGCCGTTGCCAGCGAACTGGGACCGGTTTCTAGTGGAAGGGAAAGGTCCAACGTTCATTTTCCCCCACCAGCCGATTCGGTTGATGGCTTGGCAGACGCTCCGCGCGGGAAGGCTCATTAATTTTCAATCAAACCCTGTATAACGAAAGGATTTTTAAAAATTGTAGCACTCTCTCGGACTCTTTTCTATATTTACAATCGATTCAGAGTAATACCACTTAGTATAGCTCCGCTCCTATCACTAGGCGGATTGGAGTGGATTCGTAAAATCGTGAATCCGCCAGTCGCATATGGACGTAGGGCGCCGCTATAGTCGGGCAACGCGCTTGTTGTTGCCGTTTCGTCTCCGAATGGTAACGACGCACCCATTTTGGTCTCCTACCTGGGTAAGTTGTAATCCCAGCTGCCTTGCTAGGTCGCTCGATATTATCGTAATTGGTAGGCATGCGTCGATGACAGCGCGTACCAGGTGAAGGCGTTCCCTAGCCTCGATTTTTACGACTTCGGTTGGCATTATTGTTGACACTGGCCTTAACGCCTGTCCCGGGATTAGACAACCAGTTCGGAATGCGGGGGGTAGTGCTAGCAGGTGAGGCCTAGTCGCCAGTCTAGCATTTCGTCTTAATCGTTGCCGCACCAACATCGTTCGCGTGCGTGGTCGAAAAGGCCTAGTTTCCGATCCACGCTCACGCTGACGTTCGTGCTGTAGCTGTGGTCGAAAAGGCCCTAGTCTCCAATACCCTGTCTACGCTGGGACGGAAAGGCCCAATTTCCGCTGTGGACACAACTGGGCGGAAAGTCCTAGTTTCCGCTCCAGCCATGTTTTGATCGGTAGACGGTGTCTCCGATAAGACGTCTGACGCATTTACCGACACCGCGGCGCTGTCTTCCTCAGCGACTTGCTGGCTCCACGAGCGTCGTTCCTCTGGGATGTGTAGCATCGTATGGTGCCTCTCACCGCATCGTCTGCACCTTCCCTGGCTGGTACCGTTGCGCGATTTGTGGGCCATGGATAGGCAGTTGGCGCAATAATGGCCCAGAAGCGCTTCCCGAAGCCGCTCCACTGGGCTTCTCCCACGAAAAACGTGGCAGAGGCGTATTGGGTGCCTTGCTTCGTATAAACGGCATGCCTTGTCCGTATAAATTATGACTTCCCATACTAATTATGGCTTTAATCCAGAAGGTCCTCCAGAAGTAGTTTACAACTAGAGAGGTGTCTGTGTCTGTTGTCACCGATATTCTGAATGTAGTATTAATAGAATAATGTCACAGAAAATTTTTCGTGAACTCCTCTTCTAAATGGCACTTACACGCCTTTTGGATGGTTGACCGCGCTCCACCTTCTATTTGTGGTGTACGTCTTGACGTTGTTCCACAAATTATTCCCATACAAATTTCACCAAGTGTCTTCCCACATAGCACCGGTATAAATTAAATGCAAAAGTCTATACAAATGAAATGCGCGAATGATTCCCCATTCCCCTTACGATATGCAGCACTTTTTATACTTTCTTTCGCAGGCGTTTATGTAGCGATTGCTCAAAGCTGCTACCGTGTCGCTGAATTGCAGTACTTTAGCGCCTTGAATTTTATGAATATACATACATACGTATATTTTTTAACTGTTATTTCGCAATTTTTCTCATGTTTTTGCAGAGGATTTTATGTAATTGTCATCAGTGCGTGCACTTCGGGAATTCTTGCGTTCTTTAGTTTTGCCTTTGCCGAATTCGTACTCTCTAAAGACATTTATATAAATAAATTCAATTGTGAGTCAATATTTAATGAACTTATTCAAGCATGGAAGAATGGCAGTTTGGTTTAAGTTTGAGAAACGAATCAGTCTAAGCAAGCCGTGCGCTCATCACAATGCCTCTCTTGATACTTGAAGCAATGCCTGATGCTCTACTCTGTTGTTCTGCTGATAATCGGCAGAAATTATTTTAAAAGCAGTTGCATACTGCTGTGTATTTAATTGCTGATTCGATATAATAATGAAGCACAAAATTGACAAACATTTTACTTTTCTTCTTATTTTTTTGGTAGTTTAAGAGCTGAGCGACGTGGAGTGTCGTGTTCCGGCTTTCGTAGTACTTTGTGCCAAGTTAACTTCGCTAAGTTTACACAAAAAAAGCTTCGCGAACCTTTTGCATTTGTGTTCAATTGATATTGTGCTGATTCTTATTCGAAAAAGCGCACTCGATAGTCTCCTTTGCTTTTGGCAGTTTTGCATTAAATTTGAGTTTATCATCGGTTAAATTAGTTTTGGGACAAGGATACTCTTCGTATCCGCTTCGCTTCAAACAACCAACCAAATATACATATTTAAATACCAAGTCGTTGGTGTTAAACACACTATTCGTCTGTTGGTGTCACCGGGCACGCGCACTTGAGCAACCTTTACCATCAAACTCCAAATCCTCCCAGGTACGATAAAATGATCAACGTTATAATCCCACAACTGGTGAACATAGCTACCGCCGCCATCATGGACTACCTCGACGGTGTCTTTATTAATGCTGAACACCCCTTCGACTATAGGACCACCAACAACCTCGGGCACAAATGTGTAGAGAATGATGGGTCTACCGTATGTCAACCAATACTCAATGTCGGTATAATAATCCACGTCTATCATACGTATAACGTGTTTATTAGTTCTGCTCGCATTTTGGTAGGGCAAATCTAACGATTTGGTAGGACAAATAACGTAGCTCTGGATTTCGGCAACATAAAAATTAATTTTGTACTTTGAAGCAGAAATGGACAATCAATCTTCCTCTTGATCGGCATATCCATGCTGGATGCTTGAATACATACAAATACATACATACTGCCAGGTCATATTATTAAAGATGCCATTAAATTTGCGTATGTTTTTCGCTGCCTCTGCTAGCTCGCCAATTATTTTGAGACCTGCTTGTAACAGCACTATCCGGTAGACAGAGGCTAAGTACTCACAATGCAGGAGTCTTTCCAGTAAAACTCTCTCACTTTCTGCCCTGAGTCGGTTTTTACAATAAAGTTAGACTTCGATTTTACAACAAAGTTATAATACGACTTTGTTACTTAGTAAGCAAACAACCAACCTTCGCTTCAAACTACCAATCAAATATGTTCGAATACCAAGTCGTTGGTGTTAAACACACTATTCATCTGTTAGTGTCTCCGGGCACGCGCATTTGATCAACCTTTACCATCAAACTCCAAATCCTCCAAGCGATGATAAAATGATCAACGTTGTAATCTCACAACTGGTGAACGTAGCGCCCCCCACCATCGTGAACAAATGGAGACACTCCAATATGCGACATTCGAAGCTTACCTTGCCTTATATTGAAAAAAATCATCTCCACAGCTTGCTTGCGCACAGCTTCCATAGGTGCAGGATGTTTCCAGGCAGCTTCGGCAAGCGCAATATGCACATCGCCACTCCTGTTTTTGAGAATTGATGATAAGGCCACCAAATAATGATGGTCTACTCAAGGTAAAAAGAAAGAGATGAAAGACATGTAAAGCATTTTTAATGTGTATGAGTCCGAGTCCGTGCACAGCTTCCATTGACGAAGGTTGTTTGCAGACAACTTCGGCAAGCGCAATTTGCGGCCTGTTCTTGATCCGGCTTAAGCAGCTGATGAGGTTATTTTTATATCGCCACTCCTGTTTCCAACTCCCCTTAGAGGAGAGGCTAGTCAGGCTGATAAATTCGCTGCTGCTTGTTGGTTTGGTAGGTTCATACTCGCCGGTGGAGCATTCCGTTGAGTAGAAGCGGTTTCGGGCACGACTGTGGGTTGTTGATTGTCTGCCATTATTGTAATTTTCTTTGCTCATAAAATTTGTTATACGTTTTGAGGTTGGGTTCGATTTTAGAACCGCGTACCAGCTGACGCGGCTGTGGGACTACCACTTCTATTCTTTATTTAACGTCCAGTTAACTCTGCCTTCATATGATTTTTATGAGGAACAAAAATACAGTCGGAGGTTTGCTATTGCCTGCCGATGGGCGACCGCTCTTAGTATTAATGTGATTATAGAATATTAATTTCGTATCAATAATAGCACCGAAGTCTTTTATTTGATCAACAGTCCGCAGGACATGACTAGCAATACTAAAAGAGCTTTCATAAATAAAATGTGAGTTTGAGTAAGTGGCATTTTTTTAATATTTAAGCAAAGATGAGATCTAGCGCAGTATGTCATTTGATATTTTGCCAGTCCAACTTATTCTCAACATTTTTTTTGTAGCACCACATTTCAAAGGCTTTGATGTCGGTGTATACTTGTAGGCTCCAGGCTTCGCATCTATATAAAGGTTTCAACCATTTATAAGATGGTATATCTAAATTAACTGATATGTATCGGTGTGTCAGTAGTTTAGTATCTTCATGAAGACCGTTCTTATTTCATGATCACCGTCTCTTTAGTCGTTCAGTCACTCTCCTAGATATTCGAAGTTGTTTACTCTTTCTGTCAATCAATCACTGTTGAAAACAAACGATCTTCTACTTCATAAATACCAAACGGCATGTGAAAGATGGCATAGGATCAGAAATCTTGACTGATCTTAGTGGATATTTCAGAGACACTTTTTGCATACTCGTGATCCTGTCATCTGTTAAATCGTTAAAGTAAAAAAAATCGTCACTCTAAATTTGAAACGCTAGATTAACGACCATGTATAAACTGACAAAATGCTCACTTTATATTCCGGGAGCCAGGGGTCGATTTTGCACTGCGTTTTTATACCGTTAAATTCTTGACTATACTTGTGACCTAGCGTTCATTAATAACGAAAGTGAACGTCAGCTGCCGCAACCGCGGTGGGTGTGATTGTGGGAGGGTACGAAACGTGTCGAAAAAAAATGTCTACCAACTCAGCTGCGTTTATAGCGGTGGGAAGACCGTCAGCCGAAGCAAGAATGTATCATTGCGTTCATTATTATTCTGCATAGCTTTAAATCTCGCTCAATTTTCCTACACGGGATTGTATGCTTGAGAAGAACCTGAATTGCTCATTAAACTGCATTACCGATCGTTAGCAGGGAATTTATGAGTTCTCTCAATTTAGATAGCAAGTATTTAGGCGCAAACTAGCAGACACAAACCCGACCCATGTAAAAAATCATTTACTGCGTACACATAATAAATTATTAAGGAAAAGTAAATTAAAAATAAAAATAGTAAAATACTAATAGTATATAAATATAATAGTATAAATATAATATAAGTGATAAGAATATCGATTGAATGCATTAAAAAAAAAAAACGTATTAAGTATAATTCACCATGCAAGAGGCATAAGCAAAAACTTGAAACAGAATTTTCTATAAATAAATATTTGTAAAATTAAATTAATAAAAAATAGTGGTATGTAATTATAATAAAGTAGAATAAAAAAACTTATCCATAGTAGAAATATTTCAAATATCAAATATCGCATATAAGCGCATCCTCTCATACACTGGCTGCCAAAGTTCGAACTGAAAAAGACAGATAAAAAACTTGGCGAGAGAATTCATTGTAACATCTTCATGAGAAATAAAATAACACATTTTAATTTGCAAAGTTAAATCTCAGATTTGTAACCCTCTGTTGGTCAAGCAGAGGTCTTCCCGATCCTGCAAGCATGCAAAATGCTTCGGGATCGCTGTTGGGAGGGAAACATTCATATTTTTTCCGATAGTCAACCTGCAATCAAGGCCCTGTCGAAGGAACTCAAACGTCTCGAACGTACAGGAAACAAATCCCTTATCTGGGTTCATGGGCACAGGAATATAGAGGGAAATGAAATTGCCGATGAGCTTGCCAGGAAGGGGTCAATAAAACCGGCTTCAGCTGTCACCTTCTCAGACATCGGTGTCCCCTTGACCGTTGTTAAAGAGAAACTACACAATTTCTTTCTAGAAAAAGGGCAAGACAGATGAATAGGTCTCTCTCATCGTGTGCTATTTCGAACGTTTAAGGTGATGTGAAAGCAAAATTAATAAAAACATTTTTCTAATAGCGGTCGCCCCTCGGCAGGCAATGGCAAACCTCCGAGTGTATTTCTGCCATGAAAAAGCTCCTCATAAAAATATCTGCCGTTCGGAGTCGGCTTGAGACTGTAGGTCCCTCCATTTGTGGAACAACATCAAGACGCACACCACAAATAGGAGGAGGAGCTCGGCCAAACACCTAACAGAAGTGCACGCGCCAATTATTACTTTTTTTTTTTAAGGTGATGGGAATCCCCCGCCATTCAATTTGCGAACTCATTCTCACTGCTCACTGGGTGATCGCTACTCATGCGGAGAAGCTTGGAATTCCGTACAAACCCCATTGCAGAAGCTGAAGCAGAAAAATACTGTTAAACACTTTCTCTGCAAATGCCCGGCTCTGGCGGCTAGGTGCTTGAGATCCCTTAGCGTTCCCTTTGGGAATGACCTTAAGAAATTGTCCACCCTAGATCCCTTTTCTCTCCTCCACTACATGAACAGCATTGGATGGCTGTAGACGGTTTTTCTCTTCCCTAAATATTTTCACAGGTAGTGGTCTACATTATGGTATCAAAACGACACTTACTATAAGTGATACTTGAAGTGCACCTAACCCTCTGCTGGACACCTTTTTTCAAACCTTCGGTTGAGCGCCCGGGCCTGGCGACAATAGTTCATACTTACCTATTTAGATAAGCGAAAATTCATTAATTCAGTGAAAATTTGAAAGTTCAAATAGAAGACGAAAAATGGAAAGCCAAACAATTTGAAGTTTCACTAAATTCTTTCTATGCTCGGAATATAAGAGGCACAAAGCGTTCTAACTCACTCCAGAAAGAATAAATCATGGAAATGGAGTGGAATAATAAATGCGCTCTAAAAGAAGAGGACAGTCGATCACTTCACTGATGATAACAAAAATAATGCAAAGCGAAAGAACACTTCTTCTGCTTTGTAAAGATTCTGAGAGAGGTAAGGAAAAAACTTTTGAGCTCCTTAGGTCTATGAATGTGGTGAAACGGCCTACATAATTTAGTTTCTGCAGTAGGCCAAATGACCGATACTTCGACCTTCGTATAACAGCAGAACAGAAGAGTACGCCCCAATTATAATTTTTTTATTCCAACTTGAATTGTACAAGCGAGTTAAAAAATAACTTTAGAGTATATGGATCGGTGAAGTCTGAAGCAAAGCGCCGTACAAAGGCAAGTGTAGAATACGACTTAGAAATATGAATTTTTAATCAAAAACTACACCCAAAACGTGCTTTTTCTGTAGTTTGATCATTACTGGCTATAAATATTCGCATTACTTGCCCATTGAAACTGGTTTAGTTTTAGCGATTTTATATAGAATTTGTCAAAAAAAAAAAAAAAATACTATTTCCCACTAAAAACATGCGCCTTGCATATCAACTCATTTCACAATAAAAAATTAAGAGTACGCACGGTATTTGAAGGCAATTTGAGAGTAAAACAAATTTTGGACAAAATTTGAATGAAAATTTGAAAAATATGAAACTTCACGATTTTTTTTTTAAACATTAACTTTTTATAAATCTATACAATGATTTAATAAAATTTCTTTAAAAATTTACCTCCTCGACTTGGGTACGGAAACGATGGCATGCCCAAATCAAATGCTCCTTATTCATATTGACTATAATTATTAATTGCATAAATATTAATTTCAGTCTTCATAGAAGGATGCTAATAGGATTCGCGTTCAACTATGTCTCATATATAGTAATCCAGGTATTAAAGGTCTAGGGAGTTAGGCGGCCACAAGTACGATGTTCTCAGGCGCTTCAGAGTGTTTAATTTTGTTTAGAAAGCGTTTTGATCGGATAATTTATTGTTCGCGTGTTTGCTCCGACGTAAATTGTTTTCCTCGTGGACAACTCGACTGTTAAGACCCTAGGAAACATTAAGCTCTCTCGCGGGGGCCCGCATGGATTGTGAAGGGTCCTCGTCAATGATTGCTTGTACTTTTGATATAAATTCAGCTGATCGGACAGTGTCATAAAGTTCCTTGTGTTTTTACGTGCTGCAACAGATTCTGCACCGCCGTCTGATGCTTCCAATTCACGACGAACCAATGAAAATGCGCACTTAAGAAAATTAGAAATTTCTAAATCGATGTAATTTCATGTTTGAAGATTATTTCATGCAAATGTTGACCGCGACTGCGCTTCAAATGGTCCATCCGCTTAGTCCAATTTTGGCATACTTTGTCCAATGTTTCGGCCGGTATCTCACATAGCTATAAATGCTTTAATGTTGTCTTCCAATGCGTTAATTGAAGCAGGCTTGTCTGGGTGGCCAATGAACAGGCCCCCAACGTAAAGTAATGTTCACCGAACGCGCCTCTCAACAAGTCCATTGTTACGCGTGCTGTGTGGCATGTGGCACCGTCTTGCTGAAACCACATGACATGCAAGTCGAATTCTTGCATTTTGGGCAAAAAAAAGTTGGATATCATTTCACGGTAGCGCACACCATTCACAGTTACGTTACGATTCGCAGCATCTTTGAAGAAGTACGGTCCTATGATACCTCCAGCCCATAAACCGCACCAAACTGTGACCTTTTCTAGATACATTGGTAGCTCTTGCAGTTCTTTTGGCTGATCTTCACTCCAAAATCGACAATTCTGCTTATTTACGTACCCATTGATCCAAAAACGAGCTTCGTCGCTGAACACAATTTTTCGATAAAAAATAAAATTAAAAAAATTAATAATAAATAATAATAAATTAATAAAATTGCATTATTTGCAAGCGTTGTTCGTTTGTAAGACGATTCATGGTTAAATTATAGACCAAACAGAAGATGTTTGACAGTGAAACAAAACACGAAACGCGCGTCAGCTGTTTAAACCAACTGTTTAAAAAGATAATAGCTAAAAAATCACCCGTTACAGCCACGATAACTTAATTCTTTTAATGTCTCTTAATTTGCTGAGTTAAGCTGTAGTCCTGCATGCCTAATCTGAAAAAGAGCAAAAAGAAAAGTATTGGTTTCGAGAAGTTATAGCCACATACGTTCAAATATGAACGAGACTTTATCAATAAAACGGTCCGCGGATGACATATGGCAAAAATAAATTTTTTGTTGGATGGTAGGACTGTTATAAGCTTACATGGCAAATTTCAGCGTGATATGTCACATAGTTTGTTTTCTGTGCTACTGTAAACAAGTCAAGCTCGAGTGTGTTTTTCGAATCTAACGATGGAAATTCAAGTTGAACAAAGAATTTGTTATTCCAACAAAATTTCGGCTTCAGACGCCTTAAAAATGTTGCAGACAACCTATGGGGACTCTGCTCTATCGCGTGCACGTGTTTTCCAGTGGTACAAAAGTGGCTCCCCGGAAACCCAAAAACCACGCCAAAGTCGCTCAAAAATTAAGGTAATGCTGACTGTTTTTTTCGATTACGAAGGTGTGGTGCACTCGGAGTTCCTTCCGCAAGGCCGGTCGGTTAACGCTGAATATTATTTAGACGTTTTAAAGCGTTTGCGCGAGAACATTCGTCTTAAAAGGAAGGAATTGTGGGACAACAAGTCATGGTTCTTGCATCACGATATTGCACCAGCTCACACATCACGTCTTGTTCGCGATTATTTGAACAAAAATAATGTTAATATCGTTTCGCAAGCACCGTATTCGCCTGATATGGCTCCATGTGACTTTTTCCTGTTTCCCAAGCTCAAGTTGCCGCTCCGTGGAAAACATTTTGAGACAATTGAAGTCATAAAAGAGAATTTGAAGAAGGAACTGAAATCCATACCGAAATCGGCCTTCCAGAAATGCTATAATGATTGGAAAAAACGTTGGCATATGTGTATCGCTTCCAATGGTGATTACTTTGAAGGAGATAAAATAAAAATTGAACAATAATTAACCGTTTGTGTTTTATTAAATCAGTCTCGTTCATATTTGAGCAGAAGGTATATGCATGCCCTCAAATGACGTATGCACACTGAATTTTTGTTTTAAATTTTTCAATTTTCGTATGAAATATTCAGTACTTCTACATTTTGTAGGCCACCTTAGTATTTATACACCATCGCTTCATACATCCTTTGTTTGGAATTTGGTTGAGTTGGTATTCCAACCTCTAGAGTTTATATTGATATCTATTGAGGCCTCAAGTCTTATCCTACTTTCGGGCAGGCAGATTACCTTTATTAGAAGCTTTATCAGGCAGTAAATGCAATATCCCAATAGTCAGTGCCTGCCAAGGGATAGAATACTTTGTTTTCCTTGTTCACTCCACTCGGGAGCATAGGTCCTCGACAAGATGCAGTCTTGCGTTGGTTTCGTTAATCTATTTTGCTTTCTGACAGAGTAAGTGATTAGCCTGCCGGGATAGAATATATTAGGGACACTTTTTGATGCTTCAGATCGCAGTGGTCAAACACAAACCTACTTGACTGTATTAGCCGTAGACCAAAAACCTGGTTCTACGGACAGCTTTGCTCTTATGTATGTGACAGATTCCTCTCCTTTCAAGTAAATTAAAGATTTGAAGAGTAATTGCAAAGGTACTCATGAATTGGGTTCTGTCAGTCTCTGTAATAAATTTTAGTTCTGTAAATATGAATGTAGATATGTACATAGACTAGTAGGTATTTTTACAAAATATCCAAATTATGTGATCAATATATGGACTTAATAAGATCTACAAAAAAGCTAAGGAATCTAGTGTTTACTGTAACTAACTGTAACTAACTTTAAATGTGTATGTGTATGTGTAATTCTAGAAAACTGAGGTAACCAATTATGCTAGCTATACCACTGAAGAAATGTTTACAAGATTCGTTTGCAAATATAGGAGGAAAATGAATTAGATGATTTGTGCAATACGCAAGGAACAATAATTAAGAATTAAAAGAATTAAAAAAGATTAGAAAAAATGTAATAAAAATTAAAAAAAAAAAATAAAAATAAAAATTAAAAAAAGTTGAAAAATTAAAAAAAATGTAATACAAAATTTAAGAAAAAAATAGATATTAAAAAAGAGTTTATAAATTTGAAAAAAAATTTAAGAAAAAAATGTTAAAAAATTTTGCAAAAAAATTATAAAAAAAATTTCCAGAAACAAATTATAGAAAATTTTGCTGAAAAAAATTGTAAAAAATGTTCAAAAAAAAAAAAAAATTCGAAAAAAATATTTACTTTAGAATTTAGTTTTAAGAAATTCTACATAGTGAACTTTTCAAACTTCATAATTATACTTGTATACTCAATATTTAATATTCAATAATCAATACTCAATATGTATTCAATACTATGAATTCTCACTATTAAATTTTCAACTTTTTAAAACCATATATAAGTAAATAATGCAATAGAACAATAAAGGTGAGTTATTAATAAAAGTTTGTAAGCCCAAAAATGAATGAAAAATCATTGAATTTTCAGAGTAAAAGTACATAAATGCATGAAGATTTTGATACTTGAGAAAATTTGACAGGTGAAAATGAAGAGTGAATGACAAAATAGCGTAAAATTTTAAAAAATTTGTTTCGAGAAAACTCGAATAAAAGTGCAAAAGCCTCTAATCAGATGCTTTTGAAGGGCTCTTCTTCTTTTCTTTAAACTGGTAGCAGGAAAATTGGCAAATATCGGCAACGAAAAATATCTGTTGGCAAAACCTCTTTAAAAATAAATGTCGAAGCGCTATTATGGGGAGTATTTTGTGTTAGGAAGCTGCAATTCCAATATGTTCCCTCAACGCATCTCGTATGGGAAGTTTGCCACCCAAAAAGCCACTGGGGACTAATTGCAATGACTTAAGCAGCAATCACTTTTTCCAATACGTTCCCCAACTCATTCCTCGTATGGGAAATTTGCTACCCAAAAAAGCATTTGAAACCAATTATAATCAATTAAGCAGCAATCACAATTTTTTCCCACAGACTCGCTCAAGAAATGCGGTTTCAACTTTTGACCTTAGATATGCAAAGGGTGGTTATGTTTCAAGGGCCGGTGTGGATTTTAAATAAAATACAATTTTTTTTAGGAAATTATTATCACTTCTCTTTATTACGATAATATTGGTATGGCTCAATTACGCATGGAACAAAATATCGGCCGCTGCGGCCTCGGCGGCATACCTCAATCCGATGGTCCAAATTTTCGATGACGCTGAGGCATAATGGAGGTTCTATGCCGTTAATGTGCCGAATTATCTCATATCTTAGCTCTTGAATTGTTACTGGTTCATCGACGTACACCTTTTCTTTCAAATACCCGCAAAAAAAGAAGTCCAACGGTGTCGTTGACCTTCAGGTGTGGTTCACATTCAACATCGGGCCTTGAAATTTAACCACCCTTTACAGTCCTTATTCTCACACACTGGGTGAAGAAATATTGGTTCAACTTTTGACCTTAGATATGTACAATGAATGCAGGCGAATCTAAAATGGGATACCTGTAGGCTCGAAAACTTGACCAACTACTTCGTTAGAATCCATTTTAAGATGTTATCTCCAACTTAGAGAGAGTCACAAATGCAATGACCGATCGAGACACTCCTTAAAAATAAAAGTCAAACTGGCGTTTTCAGCAATATTTTCGTGTTTCTGACTCAATAACCAGTAAAACTCACTGCGGCAGGAAGTTTGAGATCGAGTTTCTACACCGAGTAGAGTAAAGAAATTGCACTCTACTCTTAACCCACAAATGGTTTAAAGATAGTTTAAGGAACCTCTTCAGGCATTTATGGGCCTCTTATTTTGCTTAAGCAAATAATCTGGCATGTTTTAGGCTGAGTTGCTAGCTATCGCACATTGCGCCACTGTAATATAGACCTGTTGAAAAACTTGGAGGGTGCACTCGTTATTTTCTTCTCAAATAGTTACGCCACAATCGAGGGCTTTCCAATCGCATGATTATGTGCAAGCAGGTTGAGAAGTGCTCCGACCGATCCGAAAAAATAATCAACTTTGCTATGTCAGTTCTCGGAGTCGCTGCGTAATCGAAAGTAATGGGGCGCTCGAGCTCGTGAGCAGGGCATCTGCCTTACAGGTAGTCACGAAATTCTATTATCTTATCCAAAATTCCAACAGCTGAACGAAAAAATCACAATTAGTTGACAAACAATAATCAAAGTAAATACCGGAACCGGTAGAGAACCTCGGGCAGGCAAATCTATATAAGCTAGCTTAGAGGAAAGGGCATCTAATTGTCATCACTAGTCACCTGCCGAAAGGAGAGGAGTTCTTGACGAACTATTTTTCTTAAGGGAGGTAAAAAGTATTTTGAATGCTTGTGCCATCAACATTTTCTTGGTGGGTAGTTACTCTTTACTCTGAATTTTTGTGTGTTTTTGTTTTTGTGGATGAGGAGATCTAAAATGCATAATGTATCATCAAAGCTGCCGTGGCAGAAAGGTATGTCCGGAGACTAAAACTTTTCCCCTCGTTTGGGATACCCGTGCTCCGAGAGCATTTAGGTTGTATAAAAATTTACTTTACTGAAGTCTCTGCTCTACCATGTAGCGACGTCTTTTATTAACCTAGCCCTCCTCCCTGCCGCGTGTTTCATTTCTCCAGCGGACATAGCATTAGCGTTTCATCCTTTATTTCGCGCGCTGAAGGTTTGCTGACTCCTTCTTCCGTTTTCATCTTTCTTTAATGCCCACGACCTTTTCCTCTCAAAGGCTATCGGTATTGAACCGCTTATTACTTGAACAGCTGGCCCTGATACTGTGCGGTAAGCGAACACAAATCTCAGGGCTGCCGTTCGTTGTATCGATGCTAAGAGGTTGTACCGGTGATTTGCCTATAGCGCATTTACCCGCAGTTTACCCACCGTTCAGCCATTATTATTTCCCGTTTCTATTGATTTGGTTCCCCTATGTTTGCCATCAGTCTACTGAGTAGGGAAACCACCTTGCTGCATTTTCTGTTTTTTATTTGGGCCCCGAATGTTAGTCGTTGGTCCAGCCGTGGGCCTAGGTAAGTTAGAACCTTTTTTGTGGTTAGCGTAGTTGAGCAAGTTTGCATTTTAACGGGATGTGCTTCTTGGTTGTGCTTCTTGTGCCGCTCCTGACTCTGAATCGGAACATATTAGATTAGATTAGATTAGATTTGTGGGGGGTTGGACAAGCACTTAGTCAGTAGACCATTGTACTACACCCGGATAGATATCAGTAGAAAGAATAGAGATAGGAAAGATAAAAAGTGGATGGTAAAACGGACAAATTAGTTTGAGGTCACTCTTCTACAAATCTCTTGGATTCATTGATGAACTTTAAGAGATCCGGAAGAGTACGAACTTTATCCATACCCAGTATATCGCAACCCAATATCCTAAGTCTGATTCTGGAAAATGCAGGACAGCTACAGAGAAAATGCTCTGCAGTGGCGTCATTCTCAAGACAGGATAGGCATATCGGGCTGTCAGCGACCCCCATGGTAGCCATATGCTGACCGCAGACGTTGTGCCCTGTCCTCAGGCCCTTCTTCTGATGAGTTTTAGGAGAAAGGTCGCTGTTTTCCTGTTTGGTTCTTTCACAAAGCACTTGGCTACTCTGCACGAGTTCAACTCAGACCAACGACCTCTGTGGGTAGACTTCATGAAGTCGTCAATCCATAGTTGAATCGATGCGGAATTGACAAATTAGACTAACTTTGTTGTGCTTTGCAACACTGTTCAGTTTTATCTTACATTCACCGACTAACTTCTAAGAGCAGCGTGGGTTAGCAAGGGCTTTCAATGCAGCTTGACTGTCACTACAAATTTGAATACTGTTGCCCCGCCACTTTTTCTCAATTAGCCAGTACGCCACATTCAAGATGGCATAGACTTCCGCAAGAAATACCGCGGCCATCTGTCCTGTGGTATGGGAGTACTTAGTGTCTTCGTCTAAGTACCATCCAGATCCGTTTCCATCACTGGTTTTGGTTGCTTCGGTGTAGAAAGTATGCTGATATCACATTAGTAGGTTCTCTGGACTTAACCATTGATCTCTATCTGGGATCAAAACATCTTACTTTCCACCGAAACCAACGACAGGCACCCGATTGTCCACCGGCATCGAGAACAGTGTGCACCGCTCCGACTACTGGTGGTATATCTGACAGTGGCCAGTGCTTACTTCATTTCCCCAGACTCCGTTTAATTTGAGCCTGTACGCCGCCTTCATTGCTTCCTTTCGAATTTGAAGATCTAGAGGTTGCAAGTTCAGAATGGCATTAAGGGCATCACCAGATGTCGTACTCATGGCACCTGTGATACCCAAGCACACACTTCTCTGTAGCCTGTTTAGAGGTTTTACTCTGGAATTAACCATTGTGGCTTTCCACCATACTATCGAAGAGTATGTAATAATGGGTCTAATAGGGGTGATGTACAGCCAGTGTACTATTGCCGGTCTCAGACCCCATGTCTTGCCAAAGGTTCTCTTACACTACCAGAAGACTTTTAGTGTTCGAGAGACCTTCTGCTCGGCGTGCTTCTTGCAGGTAAGCTTACTATCTACGATTACTCCTAAATATTTAACCTCAGAAGACAGTTTCAGTGTTACCCCTTTCAATGTGGGTAGTAACAGGCCTTCCATTTTGCGTTTCCTAGTAAAAAGCGCTAAGGTACTTTTTGCAGGATTCACCGAAAGACCATGCAATTCGCACCAATACTGAATCTTATTAAGAGCTACCTGCATTTTATTGCATATAACTTCAAGTGATCTTAGATCAAGTGACCTTAGATTAATAGGCACACATCGTCTGCGTAGGCTTGGATGTGTCCAATATCCTGCAGATCATTAAGAAGAGAGTCCACTACGAAGCACCAAAGTAGAGGAGAGAGTACACCGCCTTGTGGGCAACCCTTCTTAACCTCTACCCTGACTCCTTCATCGCTTTCTCTATCTATGGTAAGCAGTCTTTTGGATAGCATAGAGTGGATCCATCTGACAATGATTTCTTCCACTCCATGACGACTGATAGAAGAGCACATAGAGTCAAAGGTAGCATTGGCGAAAGCTCCTTCAATGTCCACAAACACACCAAGAGTGTACTCCTTGTTTCCATCCCTTTTTCGATTATGCTAACGCACTCGTGCAGAGCCGATTCGCAAGATTTCCCACTTTGATAAGCATGTTGTCTGCCGTTGATAATCATGTTGTCTGACATATTACTAAGATCCATTAGCGAGGTCGCAGGTACTCTAGGCAGTCAGGATTAGGTACTAATGGTATAAGAAGGGTTTCTTAGTAGGAGGTGTACCTTTTTTCTGGCTATGGCCATTTTACTGGCATTTATTAGTAAGACTTACGGTATTTTCGGCAATAGAGGCTAAATATGTAATATGTTTTTCACGCCACCTTTTCTTCAAATTGGAGAATAAAAGTAGTCCGAGCTACCCGAGAGAGCTAAGTCTGCTGAATAGGGAATGTGAAACAAGTTTGAATACCATTTCCATTAATTTTGCGACCACAATTGCTGCCGTTGCGTTATCGTGATGGTAAAGGAAAATCACTCGACTTCCTTGATTTAAACGAATGCTAAATACAGACAAATACATATACCGATCTGGCTGAAACTTGCTGTGTGCTCGCTCAAACGAGCCTCGTACTTGTTGCGTAGTGCGTCTTATAATAACAGGGTATTATTTTATATTTCTTAAAAGCCTATTTACTCTTCTTGTCAAGTCATGGAACAAATCTAATAGTGAAAGATATTTTTCTCTTTCCCTTTAAGATAACAATTTTTGACACCTTTAACGCTGCGAGGGTTAAGGCACAGAGTCTCCTTATTCTGTTAAGCCGAATTAGGTAACGAGATACCTTATCTTGTCCACAAATGTGCTGGAAATCAGTGGTAAATAACGAAAAAATTATACTTCAGCAAAAATATTGAAAAATTTGTAAGAAGTAGAGCCAAAGTTTTGAAATATTTGAAACTAGTTGCAAAATTCAATCGTTCACTCCAAAGTAATCACTTTAAACAATCAGTCAAAATTCGAAGAAAAAACATTAGCATCTCCACTTTTGTAACAAAATCCAAGAAAATTATGTGAATTTACCAATAATTCTAATTAGCTGAAAAACTGGCTAATCGTCTATTTTTTGAATCTCATTTAACAAATTATGAAAATGTTTAATGATTTAACACTAACGTAAACTTTGTTAATCAATCAGTAAGCAGTAATCAGTGCACAATTAAATAGCAATAAATATTTTACATTACGCAAACAAAATTTTCCAGATTTCCCAAGAAGACCCAAAATGAAAATGTTACATTTGAATGGCATGAAACTGAAACACACATACACGTAAGATACATATGTATGTATGTATGCATAGTTTTAGTGAACCAAATTAAATAAAATTAATAAACAATAAAACAGTAGCGATGTAATTAAAGTGAGACAAATGCAAATGGCGAGTTTGAAATTACGGTAATAAATTGTGAAAGAAAATTATATACTTACATATAAATTGTGGAATGTTGTATTTTTTTCTCCATATGGGTTCATTATGCAAAATGGCAAGTAAATTTATTGGGTGAAGCGGAAGAAAAAACTTGGCACTTGGAAATCAAGGCACAAGCGATAGAAAATTTCAGTTCGGGATGATCCAGATATAAACTCCAAAGTATTGCTTCGGACATTCACAGCCCGTTCCTGTTCGTTATTTTTGAAGTGAGCCGAGTCACTCCTGCTTGAACGATTTTTGAGAATATAGCAGAGTTAGCTCTGACAGCTAGTGCTGTAACCTAATTATTACATTTTATAATTTATTATAAATTTAATTCAATAAATAAATAAATAATGACCAAACATATCCAAAGTGAGTGCTGTGCGACTAGTAGAAATGGTAGAGTAGTCCAATAAGCAATGAAAAGAAGAACAGTTCGAGACATATAGCTCTATGTAGTAGTAGTAGTACTTGTTGTTGTTGTTGTGATAACATAAATTATTCCTCAAAAAAATGTTTGGCGAATGCTGCTAATGCCTATGGCTATGGATCACTTTAAAAGTTATACCGATACCTCGGGATTTCAGTGTTTTTCAGGCTCACGAAATCCCGGTATTTTCTTATAATGGTCCCAGGACCCCGAGATTAATTTAAAAATATCCCGAAATTCCAAGATCAAAATTTCTGTTAATATCAATCGAATCGCTTGAGAAAGCTTTATTATACAATTCTTTTTAAAGGTCATCTATCCAAACAGCGAAAATTAAAAAAAAATTTAATGAAGATATAACTTACAATAAAATGTAAAAATGGCAAAAGTTGAATTTTGTGTGTTTAGCATGAGAAATTTATCGCCAATAAAAATCTGAAAAGAATTTAAGATAAGATCACTTGTTGCTTTCAATAGGAAGAAATGGCGCTGCAGATATTTCGGATCAAAGGAAAAGGAATAAAACGAATGCATGAAACACCAAACTCCATAGAATCCATAGCTCAAACCTTAGGAGGAAGGTGAGATGAATGAATAATTTTTGTGGTCTCGTTTTAAAAATAATGTATTATTCCATATTTTTATGTTTTACAGCCAACAAATTGCACCTTGAAGCCATGACAAATTTTTCAAATTAATTAAGGAGGAGAAAGGAAGAATGGCTTTCCATTTCCTGTGTTCATCCAGGAATGAAGCATCTACCTTTTGTGGTTATTTGGAGCTATTTTTCCAATTTTTCCATAATGTTGAGATGCGATATTGCTGACAGATCGATGCAGAGTTTTATACCCAAAGTTTTGATGTCTTCTGAGAAAACTGTTGAATTTTTCTTGATCCAAAAGCATCATTATTGGAGATGAGGCATGGATCTACGGATATGACATCGGAACGAATTAACAATCATCAGATGGCGTCAACGATGACAGTCAAAAGTCGATCCCAAATTCAAATTCAGTTGGCAATGCCTTTGACTGCCGTATTCTGGCACACTCCGACCTCCTTTGGCCAATAGGGCAAATAGCAAATCTGGGCATTCGGTGATGCATTTGAGAGCGAAGTTTCGGGGCTAAAAACTGAATTCGCAGAAGAAGCGAAAGGTGATTAAGGGGACAGATACCTTTAAACGGCCATATTTTCCCTGATTTTCATTAAAATTATTTCAAATGAAGAAGTTAATATATTTTTTTTCAAAATTGGCATACAGTTTATATATACATTAAAATAGTATACATTTTTTTTTTTAATTTTAATCATTTAAAATGGCGGATGTGCACTCAATTCTTCCAGGAAGGTCGCAGCGGGGCTTCTCAATCGGCGGGCATTGTGGCAGCGGCGTCAGTGACCTGAATACAAAAAAAAAAAAAATTGTTTCATAATTTCTAATTGATTTAAAAAAAATAAAAAATAAATACAAATCGCGGAATAAAATGCTTCAAAAAATAAAAATGAGTTTTGGGGCCAATTTTCCTACAATTTTTGCTTCGAAAAACTTATTTTTTTGAAAAATTTTCGAAAACTTGAATTCACATAGAAAGTAATACCATAAAAAAGGTGTGTGGAAGATTTCAGGGAGATCGGTCAATAACTTTTCGAGTTATCGTGTACGCCAATTCGAAAAGTATAGTTTTGATAAAAACGCGTCTAAAGTCGGCAACGTAACTATACCTCTCCCAGCGCTCGACCGCAAAGAATAGAGTCGTCACGGTTAACGATTTATAATATAAGAAGTACTTAAATTTACGTTCTAAAACTTTTTTGATATATTCTTAAAGGATTATATTAACATTTTATGAAAAAACTAAAATTTTTTTTTCGAAATTTTACAACAAGTGGTCAAACACTAGTTGCAGTCACGGCAAGATCTTGATTGGTATTTTGGAGTTTCCAGGAACGGTGGACTATGCAGTCCAGGCTATAAATATCACTACAACGCCCACGATCTTTTTGCTCTCAAGGGTAGAGTGGAAACGGGGCTTTGTAAGACAGGTCCAGTCAATATAAAAATGCACAGATGACTCAAAGCTCGAGGGCAAATGGTTAAAGGCGTATATTTCGAGCATCTGGGGATATCTTTTAGTTTTTGGCTCCCCGACTGTGATAGTGGTTTTCCAGCTAAACTGATGGCAGTAATTAAGAACATGGCACTTGTACTATAAAGTATAATAAAATAGCTAGAGATGCTATCTACATTTTCACTGCCAGCCAAATTCCTATCAAAGCAGTCAACAGCTTCCAAAGTAGCTATGAAATGCGGCAAATGCCTTATCGAGATGGCTGAGTCTTTTCGCACGCAAGTAATAAGGGTTCCTGGCCATTATGGCGTCGAAGGGAGTTATAAGACTTATAAACTAGCAAGACTCGTTACCAAACTTCCAAACAAGAACATAGAGTTTGGCTTAGATATACCCTTACAACTTGTAAGCTACTTACTTTTGAATCTCGAAATCCATTTATTCTAAAATTTTAATTGTAAATTCGCAATTATATTCTGCTCATTGCATTGAATGAACTGCAAGCGAAAGCGCGGAACGAACGACAAAGCAAACAAAGCAAACGAACGGCAACGTTCGACATCTTGCTCTCTCCTACTTAAGTGAGCGTATATATGTATGTATATGCGCATGTGTACATATATAAATTCACGTATTTGTATTTGCATATGCCTTCTTATTGATTATTATTATTTTGATTTACTTGAAGAATTTAAAATAAAACCAAGTTTGTTAATAATACCTGTTGTTTTAATGTTATTATTATTATTTTTTTATTATATATGAAGGAAAAAATGTATGGTAATATTTACCATATCTATACTAATATTATAAACAGGAAAACTTTGTTTGTGTGGTTGTAATGAATAGGCTCAAAAACTATTGGACCGATTTTAAAAATTCTTTCACCATTCGAAAGCTACATCATCCACGAGTAACATGGATTATATTTTATTTTGGAAATAGGGCTCGAGATATAGGTCAAAACGTGGACCCGGGTAACCTTCGGATGTGTATGTACAATATGGGTATCAAATGAAAGCTGTTGATAAGTGCTTTAATACGGGGTAATTTTCATACCTATTGATGACTAGGGTCTGGAAATATATGCCAAAACGTGGACCCGCCGTGTCTTTGAACCGAATTAAACCAAACTTACACACATTGTTAAGAAGGTATTGAAGATGATTTCCGTATAGTTTGAATACCTATTGGTAGATAGGGTCTCGAGATATAGGTCAAAACGTGGACCCGGGTAACCTTCGGACGTGTATGTACAATATGGGTATCAAATGAAAGCTGTTGGTGAATGCTTTATGATATGTTATGTTATGTTATGTTATGTTATGTTATGTTATGTTATGTTATGTTATGTTATGTTATGTTATGTTATGTTATGTTATGTTATGTTATGTTATGTTATGTTATGTTATGTTATGTTATGTTATGTTATGTTATGTTATGTTATGTTATGTTATGTTATGATATGTTATGTTATGTTATGTTATGTTATGTTATGTTATGTTATGTTATGTTATGTTATGTTATGTTATGTTATGTTATGTTATGTTATGTTATGTTATGTTATGTTATGTTATGTTATGTTATGTTATGTTATGTTATGTTATGTTATGTTATGTTATGTTATGTTATGTTATGTTATGTTATGTTATGTTATGTTATGTTATGTTATGTTATGTTATGTTATGTTATGTTATGTTATGTTATGTTATGTTATGTTATGTTATGTTATGTTATGTTATGTTATGTTATGTTATGTTATGTTATGTTATGTTATGTTATGTTATGTTATGTTATGTTATGTTATGTTATGTTATGTTATGTTATGTTATGTTATGTTATGTTATGTTATGTTATGTTATGTTATGTTATGTTATGTTATGTTATGTTATGTTATGTTATGTTATGTTATGTTATGTTATGTTATGTTATGTTATGTTATGTTATGTTATGTTATGTTATGTTATGTTATGTTATGTTATGTTATGTTATGTTATGTTATGTTATGTTATGTTATGTTATGTTATGTTATGTAATGTTATGTTATGTTATGTTATGTTATGTTATGTTATGTTATGTTATGTTATGTTAATGTTAACTCATTCTCTATATCCATACTAAATATCTATCAAACAAATAAAATTAAAATTTTCTTTTGAAAAATGCAACCATTCAATCAGTATTTTCTTATGACGTTATCACGTTAAACTATCGTCAGTAAACCGACTTTACAGACAACCTCTTTTTTTCTTTTAAATAATCTATTATAGGCTACATTTTTACGAGTCTGCTTGAATTGAGTGTAATATCAACATTGTTAGAAAAATGCCTCGATTGCCATATTTGCATAAATCTGTCTCTGCTCATAACTTTTGAATACATTGGTGTTTCAATAAATGGATCAGTTGACCAATAATCTTTAAGTCGTTCTTTGCGCACTTCTCTCATTATAATAAGCCAGCCAAAAAAAAATTTTCATTTCTGGTACTGTAATGTTCGTCCACTTGCTTGTCTTTGATGATATTTTCAATCTTTCCTCTGTGGCAAAACCTGATATTAAAAGTGATTAGCAAACGTTACACAAAGAAGAACCCTCAAAAAGAATACAAAACATTCGCTTAAAAAATACATAAGTACCTCCCCGAACATACTAAACAATTACATAATTCAGGATTTTTTCTAAATAATTCGACTTAGAGAAGCATATGCCAAAATTCTTATTCGAGTTATAAAGAAATTTCGGGCGGAGAAGTTCGAGTTAGTGGACTAAAATTGAGTCTATATTGTTCTTTAAAACCTACTATCACTCGAGTATTAAAAATATGAAGTTTTAGAAGTTCGAGTTATGGACTGAATATCACTTAAAAAAATTATAAATGTAAAATAAAGCTGATTACAGAAATTTTATTAAAAAAAAATTTAATAATTTCTAAATTTTTTTTGTGTCGCTGAAAAATATGCGCCAACTACACTTATTTTTCCACCTCCATAGTTGCCTAATTCTTCCGTTAAAATTGCTGTACTGGGATATGAATTCATTTAGCACCCAACTTATTCCACTGTACAATACACAAATTCATAATCATTAAACTAATAGTTTATAGTTACTTAGCAGGCGATAATCATCATCATCATAATCATCGCCATCGAACAGCAACACCATTATTATCGTTTAAAGCATAAACACCAATGAACACCAATGAAATCCATAAAAAACAGAGCTGCTGCGCGCCACGCTCAGCCAATCTGTGAGTTTGTTTTCCGGCTTCATTCGTACATCTCTTTTAATTTATCTGTAAATAAATAATTTTGTATGGGTGTGCGTTCTCGTGTTGCTTTGTATGTGTGCGTGACAGTGTGACATCTGCAGTTGAGCGGCCGCGTCACAGCGGTCAACATAACAGTTTGCTGTTGTCCGTGACTTTAACTGTTATTGTTGTTATTATTTTTATTATTATCATTGTTGTTGTTGCTGTTGCCGTTGCTGTTGCGACTGGTGTCGGACAGGTGAAAGTCTACCCCACAAGCGTGGTGGCCATTTAACGCTTTAAATATTTTTTGCTGTCTTGTTTTCTTTTCCTCTGCTTGTCTCCATTTATGCATATTTTTACTTCCATGTTTTCGTTTCTTCTTCGGAATTTTGCTTTATGAGCATCATTTGCGCACATTTCTTTTTTTCTTGCTTTTATTTTTTCGTCTTACTTTTTTTTTGTTTTCAGAAATTTTTGCGTTCCGTTGGTGTTTATTTGCGGTTATTTTCTTGAGCTTCTTGGCTGTTCTGGGTGCTTTGTAACTTCTACTTTTTTGTAGCTACTCAGTTCATACCATTAAATTTCTGCTGGCAAGTTGGTAAGTTTACTGTTTTTATGGTATTTTTATATTTTATTTATGGTCTGTATTATGAACACTTTTCGTATTGGCACTTATTTGAGTTTTTGATGCACTGCTGCAAGAGTAATGACTTGTTTTTTTTATTAGAATAATGACGTCGTGACATTTCTTCTATTTAAAAAATATTCATAAAATTTCGTTATCAGTGTATTTAGACAATATTAAGGGTCTATACCACTGAAATGGTGGCCACTGTAGCCAAGTGGATTTTTGCTGGACTACCATTGTTCCCAGACACAAATTCCTAACGCCGAACAGAGGAGTTTCTGATAAGCTACTTTCGCTCAGCAGACTGGTTACTTTACAGACCACTATAGCCTGAGATGTCACTTAAACAAAATTGGTCTCTTTGAGACCATCATCTGCCGAAACTATAAGATGGACACTGAAAGCTCAGAACATTTTATTTATGAATGTCCTGCACTAGGCAGAAAAGGCTACACCACCTTGGTGGTATTGTCGTGCAGAATGTGGTACAATTTTCAGCAGCCTTCACACAATGGTCACAGTGCGGAGTAGCCTCATAATAATAATAGTAAGAATAATAAAAACATTACCTTGCCAATAGTCAAAAGCCCCCTTTTTCCTTTTTTCACCTGCCTGATATTTTTCCTTCTCTTTCACCATTTCCCCCTGTATGGTAAGGAAATTTATATCGAACGACAAGGTGTTATATGGGCTCACTACCCTTGGGTGGATCTAACCTCGAAGCGCATTGGGGAGATGAAACATCAAAATAGAAGCCAAACAAAAAAGACAAGCAAAGTCAGTTTCTCGTCTTTTAAAATGCCGACTGCAGTTCCTTTTATAGGATAACTTCACATAAATGTTTGATAGAGAAACTCGACCAAATACTTAATAAGAGGCAAATTAAATACACTTGTGCTCACGTAATTAAGTCAATTCGTACAAGTTCTTAATTATTTTTAAAATATTCATAATATTTTTGATGCTACATTTTTTTCGTAATTTTCTGTTTTTTTATAAATCAAAGTAACATGTTTCGTATAAAATCCAGAAGAATGCTGTGAAAAGATATCTTGAAGTTTTTGGAAGAGGTTTAAGTTAGGAATGTATGGGAAAAAATTCACTCGGTGACCAAAAAGGCTCATTATGAAGTCCAGGGGACTTATATTTTTAAACCTCTCCGTGAATTTACTCTCGCGAAATTGTGGTCAAACTATTCAGACACTCTTAATTGCATTCCGCGAAGTGCAGCTCATTTTCATAGATAGTGTTGAATCGGCTCCGTCTTTTAATCACTCCTACAGGGTTGAATCAGTGTCATAATATATTTCCGTAAGAAGCTGTATGTTCGTAGAAAATATTTTATAAAGAGCGCTCAATTTAGAGGTATATTATTTTAAATTGAATTAAAACAACGAAAATTCAAATTAATGGGGCAATCTTTACTATTTTTGTGTATAATCATTCATGCCATTTATTTAAAAAAAAATCCCTTTCAAATGTTGGCCGCAACTGCGCAGTAATACGATCATTCGTAAATATCAATTCTGTATGATTCGGTCGGAGAACTTCGGTCGGTATTTCGTGAATAACTTTGTAATGTTAGCTTCCAATGCCACAATTGAAGCTGGCTTATCCACAAAGCATTTAGACTTTACATACCCCCACAAGTAAAAGACCAAAGGTATGATATCACAGGATCTTGGTGACCAATCCACTGGTCCGAGACGAGAGATAAATTGCTCACCGAAGCGACGACTCAGTAAATCCATTATTTCATGGGTTGAATGACAAGTAGCGCTGTCTTGTTGGTACCAATGAACCAAATTTTGTGGAGATCACGGGCTTCAATTGCCGGCATCCAACATCAAAAAACCATTTATTATGGCATGATAGAGTTCGCCATTCACTGTTAAATTGGCGCCAGCCTCGTCTTTGAAGAAATATTGGCCAGCCCATAGGCCGCCCCAACGGTTGTTTTCAATAGATGTAATGGCTGTTCTTTAATGGCTACGGGTTTCTCTTCAGCCCAAATACGGACGTAGTCATTAAGCCAAAAATGGCCCTTACCGCTGAATACCAAAAGTTGGCCTGAACGCGCGATGAACACTTTTCATAGAGCGTCGACTTTCGTAACTCAATTGTACCATTTGTAAAATTTTTGAGTCAAAATATCAATGAATACTGAACAAAAATTTATATTTAGTTTGTCAATAGTCTCGCGTGATCTGTCCAAAAATCCTATTGGAAAAAGTAGTTCCAATCTGATCACCCTTGAGTTATGAGCTATTGAAGGTTGCTTATGGTGATTATCGCAGCTCCAACTTTGAAAGCTGCTGGTAGTGATAGAGGAATAAAAAACTTCTCTGAGTGAAGAATAACTCTGAATCATTTTGTTTTCCTAATTCACGAGGGTTAACATGCAGATCTGTTGATCTTAATCAAATTTGCTTAGGCTGTTACAGCGCAATTTCATAATAATAATTCGTGGCTATCACAACGCATACAACTTTGACTCATACAGACAGGACTTCCAACTTGTGGAGATGATTTGCAGTATTCTCGAAGTATAAGTAAGGCTGACCTTAGCCTCATGTTTTCTTTCACTATCTGACAGCTCTTGCTCTTCTTCTTTGTAGCTTTGTCGCCGCCTCATAGTCTGACAATTTATGTGAAAATTAAAGCAAAATTGCGTAAGATATGGACATCAAAACACCTACGCATACTTGTATACTTGTATACCTCTATGAATGCACTTCACTGCAATGAAAAAAAATCCAAAAAAACTGAGCTTTAGTCATCTAGAGACCTCTTTGAGATACATAAAGGCAAACGCCACTCATTCACCTAACGCAATTTTTTTCTCCAGCCTTTTGTTAAATGTTTCAAGGTCAAAAAGGCAGACATATGCAATTATTTATGATGTTTATTTACCAAGCAGTTACAATAAATTAAAACAAATTCACAAAGAAGCGTGGATGCATAGAAATTATAGAAAAAATAATTATACTTAAAGTAGTTAAAATAAATGCCAACAATAAAAAAATATATATATAAAAAATGGTGTTGTGGAAAATCTGCATACCTAAAGCAATTAGGTGAACGCGCACGCAGTGCTCGGAACCAGTGGTGGTGAAGTGTGAATATAAAAAAAAGCATTAATTGTTTTTACTATTGTCAACAGCGTACGAGTATTTGGGAAATTTTTCGGAGCATGCCGTTTTCAATGCCACATTAGCACACCGGTGAATGAGTAAAGCATCCGGAGGCACGCTTATAAACGCACACATACATACTAGTGATTGAAATGTTAATAATTCTCGGTGCCGAAAAATCGGGATTTATCCCGAAAAGTAGCTTGCTTAAAGTAAATAAAAATTAAATGAGCGTATTTTTGTTTATCATAAAAAAAGGAAAGTAATCCCGAAAATTCGGGACTCATTCCGAGGGTTAACTTGCTCAAATTTAGTAAAAGTAATTTGTTTATCATAAAATTAGAAAACAAAATATCTATGAGTATGAATATTAACTTTGCTCTAAAAAAATAATCATCGTATATTTCAAAATGTCATATTTCTTGAGACAAAATAAATTTCTCTTCATATTTTAGATTTCACTTTTGGTGTGCCTGACACTAATCATCATCATTGTTAGCATGACGGTCTGGGTTGAACCTTAGCCTCCCGCAATAGCTTCGACAAAGAATCTCGAGTCTTTTCAGACATCCTCCAGTTTTTCAGTCCAAAGGTCTTGGCGTCGTCATCAACTGGGCCAATCTAGGTTTTCCTTGGGTGACCCATTTTATCAAGCACATTAACTTATGTTTGTGCAACAAATGGGGGAGGTGCTCGGCCAAACACCCAATAAAGGGTGTAAGTACCAATTATTATAGTTATACCTATATACAGCTTACTATTGTAGATCTTTGTAATGCAATTTTGTTAGGGTCCATCCAGTCCACTTAAAAAGCTGAAACTTGATTTACTCGGCGATTTGGAAGTTGTTTAGCTCTTCTAGGGTTTCACCGTTGTAGCGTAAGCGACAGTTGACGTGATCTATCCGTATCGGTTCCAGAATTTGCTGTAGGATTTTTAGCTCAAATATGTTAAGCTTTTCATTAACCGGGTTTCAGAAGCAAGGCCTAGTTATTGTTTTATAGAGTGTAAGCTTTGTTCGCTTAGACAAAAACGAGTAACCTAGAACCTTCTTCTTCTTCTTTTTAATTGGCGCGATAACCGCTTACGCGATTTTGACCGAGTTGAACAAAGCGCGCCAGTCGTTTCTTTCTCGTGCTAACCGGCGCCAATTGGACACACCAAGTGAAGCCAAGTCATTCTCCACCTGATCTTTCCAACGCAGAGGAGGCCTTCCTCTTCCTCTACTACCACTAGCTGGTACGGCATCGAATTCTTTCAGAGTGGGAGTCATTGTATCCATTCGGACGGCATGACCCAGGCAACGAAGCGGCTGAATCTTCATTCGCTGCGCTATGTCTATGTCGTCGTAAAGCTCATACAGCTCATCGTTCCATCGCCTGCGATATTCGCCATTGCCAACGCGCAAAGGTCCAAAAATCTTACGCAGAATCTTTCTCTCAAACACTCCAAGCGTAGCTTCATCGGATGTTGTCATCGTCCACGCTTCTGCGCCATACGTTAGGACGGGCATGATGAGAGTATTGTAGAGTGCTAGTTTTGTTCGTCGAGAGAGGACTTTACTACTCAATTGCCTACTTAGTCCAAAGTAGCACTTGTTGGCTAGAGAGATTCTATGTTGGATTTCAAGGCTGACATTGTTATCGGTGTTAATACTGGTTCCTAAGTATACGAAGTCCTTTACAACCTCTTAATTACGAGTATAACTATCAACAGCGACGTGGGTGCCCATACGCGAGTGCGCCGACTGTTTGTTTGATGACAGGAGGTACTTCGTTTTGTCCTCGTTCACCACCAGTCCCATTCGCTTTGCCTCTTTATCCAGTTTGTCGATATCATCGGCATACACCAACAATTGTACGCTCTTATAAAAGCGAAAACCTAGAGCCTTGTGTAGCGAAAATGAGGCAACGTTCACCGCTTGGAGCCTCACACTAACTTGTTTTGATGTTGCGTCTGCAGTGATGATTGATCCAAGATATTTGAATGACGCCACCCGCTCAAACGTGTAACTGCCGATTGATAGAGCAGATTTAGTTGTATTTTATGGAACTTTTCCAGTGCACAAAAAGCCTAATATGATAGTAATATAAGAATTGGACTCTATTGGCTTATGACCTTTAAAATGTGTTCGTAAGAAATGAGTATTGATTATGATTTCAAGTTGGCAATTAATACCGGCTTTCGCACCGCAAAACTGAAAACTTTATAATTTGAAATTATATGAAATTTCTTTAAAAATGTTCTCTAAGTTCAAACAAATAACAAGAGTTTCGAAGATTTGTCCAACTAATTTCGGGATTTTCAGCTTTTTTTCGTTATTTCGGGCTTGTAATCCCTAACATATTTACATGTCTGCTTGCAAACAATGCGCCTCAAATTAAGCAGCAGTGCGCGATTGCTTTACACTTTTTCAGTTATTCTCTTATTACTTTTTTCATTAGTTGGAGATCTCGACTAACAAAGTGCTCGATGACCTTTATTACAACGCAACCGCAAAACAGTTAAAATCACTTCTGTTTGGGTTTAGATTTCGACCTCATGTGGTTTTTCCTACATTTATGTCATTTAATAGTATTTTTGCTTAAGATTTCTTCACTTTTCGCGTTAATCTTGATTTTAATTAATTTGAGGTGCTAACTTCACAATGCAACGTGCTGCAATGCGAAAACATTTTGTTGTGGCTTACATTTCACGCGCTGCATAAATCATGCGTCAGTTGCCATTGTGGGTCGCTGTTTGTGGCTGCTGCAATATTTTGGTGCTAATAGTTGTTTTTGTTTTTGTTTTAAATACCTGTATTATTTGTCATTGTTGCCACTTGTGGCGCTCTTTTACACATTTCTGGGTCACAGCGTCGCATCGAGGTGTGGTTGGACAGGTGATAAATACCTGTGCTTTATGTAATTCATCCATAGATGACGCCTACATACTATGCAATTATACATACATACATAGATGCATACATATATGCATGCATACACACATACATACTTACATATATAAATACCAAACTGCCCTTAATTTTGATTAATATTTTTCTTAGCATCCAATTCAAAATGACTGATGGAGCTTGTCTGCGCGCAATTAATATTGAGTTATTAGCGTTTTGCAATGATGTAATGAAGCGTGGCTGCAAATGATTATATATAAGTAGATGGAAAAAAGCCCACAGTGGGATTAAGTCTTAATAGGAATAATATTTATGTGGGAACCATAGAGATCGTATTTCATTTCTTCCAACTACGCGATGAGTTTACAAAAGGTAGATCCGCGGCTAAAATACTAAATCATTGTCGCTTCCAAAACAACTTAAAAAATATCCAGAGTGATATTCGTAAATGGTGTTAAGTCTTATTAAAATTTTGCACACAAGAAGACCAACGCGTTCCAATTTTGATATATAATATTAATGAACTGTTTTTTGAAAAATTTATTTTTTTATTAGAAATATATTTATGTTATTGTATGTATTATATTTGGGAAAACTATTAATTTGGGCGAAAAATAATTCTATTATTTTTGCATAACATTTTTCAGCAAATAGTTTTAAACTGTTTTATGATGCCACGACTGCCAAGATGCCGATCAACTTCGATTATTTCTGTGGCTTTATCGGCATTTTCTTTAATATAATATTAAAAATGCTTAAACGGAATCGGCGAAACCAAAAGTGCACGTAATTAGCTGCTACAGTATCTGCATCATAGGTAGGTAGGTAGGTCAAATGGTTGAAGTGCCGGCCTGGTACTCCTCAAGTAGCACTAAAGCGCCGTTTTGATACCATTATGAGAACTCCAACAGGCAGATATCTACAGCCAGCCAGAGCTGTTGATATAATATAATGGAGGAGATCGAATGGATTTAGGTTGACGCACTGCCCCTGGCTGTCTAAGAAAGGAGGCCCCAGGTGACCTTAGTCGTCTAGCTGCCAAACCCGGACGTTTACAGAGAAAATGCTCTACAGTCTCCTTCTCTGAAAGGCCCACACAGATTCTGCAATGGGGGTTAAATGGTAACCCTAGCTTTTCCGCGTGTGTGCCGATCGTCCAGTGGCCGGTAAACACAGCTATGAGTTTGAAAATTGAATGGCGAGGAGTCCAAAGGACTTTCTGAGTCCTTCGTATATTGTATTGGGGCCAAAGGGTTTTCGAAATAGCACATGAAGAAATGGAGCTCCATCTGCATCATAAGTACCACTCACATTTTCAGTGGCCTTACTCCCATTGATAACACCCTGTAATTCACAGCTGAATGGAACAATCAAAAAACAGTAAGAGAATTTTTTTAGTGTGAATGTCTTTAGTGTGAAAACCTTGACCACGAGCATAAAATTTAAATTGTTTGATCGATACTTTGCGAGATATCGATCACTACATTCAACTATCGAGAAAATAATGGATTTATTGTTCCTCAAAGTAATATTACGAAAGGCACTAGTAGGCACTAGACTATCGGCCTACGTTTTTTGTATAGTACATCCAAAATAAATAAGACTGAGCTAAAATAGAAACGACAGGAGATTTGTTCTGATAACTTCGAATTTATTTATTCAAAATAGTCCCCTCTGGCTTCGATACACTGTTTTGCGCGATCGAAAAGCTTTTCGAAAGAGTGTTTCAGGTCATTGAATGCAATGTCCATTTGGTTTTGTTGAATTTACTCCATTACAAAATCTTTCAAATGTGTACAACTTTCACTATTCACCGACAGTAAAACGATGCTCAAACGAAGGCCACGTTGCGACTGAAAATGCAGAGGATACTTAGGGTACAGGACGTTGCTATGAACGGTTTTCACTACTCAAGGCATTACTGTAGCCAACCCAAAGACAAAAAAACTCTATCTAGAAACTTTTTTTTTCGACTTTTGGCCAGCTTTTTGGGAATCGGCCACACTGTGTGTCGGTACAAGCCTTTTAGATGGTCTCTACGTACGCAAAACGTTTTCATTTCATGGCCAAATGCAATTTTCCGAACAGGTTGAAGTCACAGGGAGCCATATCAGGCAAATACCGTGAATGATTAGTGGTTAAAATGCGATTTCTGGTCAAAAAATGAGTCACTAGAGTGGATCGATGAGATGGTGCATTATCATGCAATAAGCGCCACCTTCCTCCATCGCGGTATTCGGGGAGAATTCGACGAATGCGATGCAACAAACGCTTCAAAATGCCAAGATAGAAAATCGCTTTGACGGATTGGCCCGTTGGCACGAACTCCTTGTGGACAATTACCTTGGAATTAAAAAAAAAATGAGCTTCGACTTGATTTTGTGGTGGCTCGTCTGCGGCCTTCCATTCGGCATTTTGACGTTTAGTTTTAGGTTCCTGTTGGAAACACCACGTTTCAGCACCAGTTACAATGTTGTAATGGAAGTTCTCGTCTTTTCTCGCCTTTTTAATGATACCTTTCGAATGTTGAATTCTGAGCAATTTTTGGTCCTCGGTTAACTTGTGCGGAATAAAACGTGCACAGAGCTTTCGTAAGCCCAAATGATTAGTTAAAATGCGATAAATCGATGTTTTGGAGATATTCAACTCCGATTCCATGACTTTCAACGCTGATTTCGGTTCATTTTTTGATAAATATCCGAACAATTCCGATGGAGCTTACGCTGATTACTGATTTCAGGCGGCCGGTATTTTCATTGTCATTTATGCTCTCACAACCATCTCTGAAACGTGTAAACCACTCATGAATTCTATGGCACGAGATAGGTAATCATCGCCATAAACTTTTTCCATCAATTCAAATGTTTCGGTAAACGTTTTATGGATTTAAAAAAAAATTTGATATTAAATCTTTGTTCGAAACTCATTTTTGTACCAATGACACAAGCATACTTGGTTATTTTTCACTTCACCTTGGTATTTCGGTGGCAGAAGGATTCAAAGAGAAACTAGTGGGCTTACAACTTCTGGCACAGAGACTTCTATAATAAATAAAATAAAAGAATAATTGAATACATTTGACAATGCTAAATAAATTTTGAAGGTTTTATTTTTTATTAAGCATACAGTTTTACATATAATATTTGTCTCAACTAGCTTTCAAAAATAAAATCCATTAAAAGGTCGTCATTTACTGATCAAATTTTATACCACATTATTGATGTTTTTATCACTTTTCGATGTCGGTAGCTTGCCTCTACAATCGTCATCCTCCATTGACTCACCACCTCTTCTGAAGCACTCATGCCATTCGTAAACGACTGTTTTCTCTAAAGTATCATTGCCGAAACAGCTTCCCACCATTTCTAAAGTTGTCGCACCATTGAATCTGTACTGCATTTTTAACGAAAAATTTAATAGAAACTCGTTACTGCAAATTCATTATTAAAATCATAAAAACGTGTAGAGGTAGATTTTCTTAAGAGGGTGTAACTTTTAAAAATGCCAATCAATAACGAAAAAATTTCGGTGGGAATGTTAATTATAGATGTGGCAACCTAACAAAAAAATAGGTACTCAGGACTTAGAGCGTCACCAGGCGGTTGTTCCGGCAACTTTTTGATGAAGGTGATATTATTGGCGAGAGATTAAACTGCAGATTAATCGCTGAATTAAGGCGAGAGATTATAAAAGGTTGCGCATATGGCGTTATCGATCCATGGCTTTAAGTGAGTTTGACAGAGGCGACATAGTGGTAAAGCTTTTTCCACAATTATTGTTTATGTTATAATAAATGTTTACTTTATTAAGTCAGCAAATTAGCTGGTGCTGCCAAATCCATTGAGGGCGGAATAGCGGCACATGAATGAGACCTCCTCTGTACTCTCGCCAGCGTGGGTTGCATTTGTTTGCCTTTTTTGTTGTATTGTTTTTCATGTTTATTTTCATTTACGAGTGATTTTGTCGTTCTGCGCTGTTCTCTTCCTTGAGTGCCACACGTAATCTCACAGCCAGAAATCCTCTCACAGATGCTGCAGTCTTGAAATCTATCATTTTTGTGTACATATGTATGTATGTATGTCCGTATACAAGGAAGGAGACTTATTTTATATTTTACTTATATTCCTTACCAGTATAACTAGAAAAACCCCAAATCATTTTATTTTTGTATTCTGATGGGATTAGTGTCCAAAATCTGAATTTGCCTTCGGTTGTAATATCATAAGCTGCCATTTCTCGGGCAATTTGACATTACACCAAAACAATTAAAAGGCGAAAGAAAATAGAAAGTAAAAAGTAAAGTAAAAAATTCAACATTGAGAGCCTTTTTCTTCACTAACTTCGGATAATTATTATAAATCGGCAGTAAAGGTTCCTCATTGAGAGCTATCAGAAAAGTATTGTCAAAGGGGTTACTCTTATCACTGAGCACTGCTGTATTTCTTATTCGATAAGAGTTTCGAATGTCATCACATTTGAATTGGTTGTTATTTAGGTATCTTCGAGCTCTGCTCAAAACGCAATGTGCGAAGAAAACATAAAAGTAGTCCAATTTTTCACTTTTGGCACTGTGGGCTTTCCAGACTTTTTCGCATAAGCAGCTGAATCGAACATTAGTTTTGCTACAAGTGATAAGGTTAAGTTGAGTGGCTATCATCCAACACACTTAAGCTTGAATAGTCCCATTGTGGAGCCACTGGATCTCGTTCTTCACACTCCTGAGTGGACTTATTGGATTTTGTTTATTTAGGCAACCCTATTTGTGAGAGCTATTCAATGTTGTCAAGAAAGGCGAATCCGAGCGTGGAAGTCAAAGAAACTAGAGAGAATCTATTAGCTTATGTTCTTTTTTGAAGCAAATGCGATTTTAAATAGAAATAATTATAGAAAAGCTCTTCATTCTAAAGGCTCCTCATAAAACACTATTTACCGTTCGGAGATGACATTAAACTGAAGGTTCCTCCATTCGTGGAAAACTATCAAGACGCACGCCATAAATCAGATATGTGTATATACAAGGTGGCGCAAAATTAGTCACCCTATCGGAAGATTTACAATTTTTGTAAATGACGTCGTACGTCGATCATATTTGACACTTGTAAACTAGAGAGCTGCAGTAACAGATAAGCAATGGAGTGCGTAAAGTTTAGTAAAAAGGCATTCCAAAACATACAGGGTTTGATTGAAAAGTAATGAGCCTTCCCGTGCGGAACGTCTGCCAAGCGATCAACCGAATGGGCTGGTGGGGGAAAATGATCGTTGGACCTTCCCATTCCACTAGAAACTGGTCCCAGTTCGCTGGCAACAGCGGTGCAGTCAACATCGATCCGCGCGTGAAAGCTGTTTTAAAAGTGTGTTAGGATTTTGCAGTGGCGAAAATGCAGCGATCGTTGGAGCAACCCTACTCGATCAAATTTTGCGTAAAGCTAAACAAAACGAGTACCGAAACCATTGGGCTACTCAAGGAGGCTTACGGGGACCAATCTCTGTCCAGTGCCCAGGTAAAACGGTGGCACAAGTCGTTCAAGGAAGGCCGGGAGGACGTCGAAGACGAACAGACGAAGACCTCTGCATTGGCCAAGATGAGGGTTTCAGTGCTTCCCCACCCTCCCTACAGTCCAGACCTGTCCCCTACGGACTTCTTCTTGTTCCCGCGCCTGAAAAGAAAGCTGAAGGGGAGGCGTTTCGACTCCATCGAGGCGATCCAAAAAACTGTGACAGCCGAATCGAACGCGATTCCAGCAGATGAGTTTAAAAAATGTTTCCTGCAGTGGACGGACCGCTACCAGCGGTGTATTGACGATCAAGGTTTAATAAAACTGCTTAAAAAAAATAAGGCTCATTACGTTTGAATCAAACCCTGTAATACATGATTAGTTTTGCGCCACCTTGTACATATAGTCTTTTAAAACTTAAAACTCGAAATTCAAATTCATTCGAGGCCAAGTTCGTTGTAACTAAATTAAATCACCCTGATAATCAGTTGTGGTTTATCTGAAATTGCTATTCTAATCGGCTGCCTAAATATAAAAAAGGGTATCATTAGTTTTATATTTTTTTATTAAGGTCAGAACACTTAAACATTGACTTTCAAAAATGTTTGAAATGACACAGTAAATACAAAAATGTGAAAAATGTTTTACAACGAGCTTCCTCTCACTAACGAGCTATTAACTTGAACGCCTTAAAGTATCGGAATGTCACTGAATTTCCATCCAAATGAGTTCTGCACCAGCAAATAGTGGCAACAGCAAAGATTCTCACGCTTAAAGTGGCATCAAAATAAGTAATAAGTTAATGCATACATATACATTCATATACCTGATAGTTATAATTCCATTTTCTGATTTTTTTTTCTTTATACAACAATATTTTTAATTAAAACTCTCCCACGAATGTGAAATTGAATTCATTGAAAGCAGAAAAAACTACAGCTGAAGACACTTAGCAATTGAAATTGGGTGTAAAAGAAAAGCAAATAAAGAAATACTCCACATGTCTGTCTGTAGGAATGTATGCACTTTGGCCAAGTGGCAATCAATTTGCCGGCCCACACTATGGAGCTTCAAGGTCGCACACAATTTATTTGCGGCTTTCAATGACACAATTGCACAGAAAAGCAGATGAGTAAGGAGAAAAGTGGTGCAAAGAAATTAGTTCATTATTATGTGTGGCATAAGTTGTACATTCGTACACGTTTTTCATATGACTACCTAAGTAAAGATCAACAAAAAACAAATATTTATATGAATTTTTTGATTTTGCATAATTTCGGGGTTTCAAAAGCCCATCTTCACCTCATTGCAATGATTTGATTCATCACGCTCTTAGAGTTTGAATGTGTTTGCCCATAGTTCGTCGTGCAAGTGTGCAACAGTGTTGGAAAAGTAGGTAACGTGGAAAAGTAGGCAAAATGGTAATATTTTATTTATTTTTTCTTAATAAAAGGTAGTTTCGGCAATTATTAAATCAAAAAGATGCATGACATTAATGCAAAATTTTTATATAAAAGTTATCGAGATCTAAATTTGATAATCCTAGTTACAGGATGGTCATAGATGGCGAAGTGTCCCCATAGACAGCATCCAACTTTGCTCTTATCTCCTCGCATTTTTCCCATCCAATTACCGAACGATACTGCCTACCAAAACCAAAATAACCTATAAATCAGTCTGAAATTTGTTTTGCCGTTGTTTGATAGATGGCAGTACATGATGCTAACAGCAACTTCCCTCAATAACGCCCTCTGTCATCAAACACGGGTACTTAGTGAACAATTAGTTGAATATCATAAAAAGTTTTGCTTTAAGATATAGTCCGCATAGTAAATTTCTAACAACCACTAAACTAAATTTCTGATAACTCCCGAATATTAATTGAGCTGCCAAACTTGAAAACGATAGATAAACCACCCTACCCAGGGTTCAAAGGTCTGCACTCATTGGAATCAGTAGGGCGCTTCGAACTACTCCTACCCTAGCGCTTCATGTAATGTTAAATGTGGCACCTATAGACATCGCAGGCAAAATTGCCGCTGCACGTACCGCATTTAGACTGAGGGGCTTGGGCTATAAGCTCAATATCACATATAGGCACTCAAGCATCCTCAGAAACTTTGAGTTCATCACCTCGTCGACGGATCAGTATGTGCCCTCGCTTAGTCCAAGCGGAACTTTCTCCACCCATATTCCATCAAGGGAGGAGTGGACCAGGGGCAACACTTGGAGACAGGGCCTAGTTAACCTGTTCACGGATGGCTCGAAGTTGGACGGTAGGGTTGGAGGAGGAGTATTCTGCAAAGAGCTCCCCATCAAATTCAGGTTACCGGATCACTGCAGTGGGTTCCAAGCAGAGGTGGCTGCAATTAAAGAAGCAGCTGACTGGCTACTTACTTGCGTAATAACTGTTAAGCAGGTAAATATTTACTCCGATAGCCAAGTGGCAATTAGGGCCCTCGGCTCTACTACAGTGCATTCGAAACTGGTGAGAGAATGCCTGATCTCTTTCTCTCGATTGCATCAGAATTCTTCGATATAAAGATAATTTGGGTACCTGGTCACAGTGACATTGCTGGAAACTGCGAAGCCGATGAGCTGGCCGGACAAGGGACCTGTGAGGTAGTGTGCCCGCGAAAGGAGAGGATCGGAATCCCCTTGACAACCTGCGTTCTACTCCTACACGAACGTTTAAGATAGCGAAGTCCTTCTGGTCACCTTTGGATAGGAGGCGTTCAAGGGATATTCTGAGGATAACAAAACCTCATTTGTGGGCATCCTCACGGGGCACTATCCACTTTGTTATCACTTCTTTTCTGCGCCTGCTGATATAGCAGGTCTTGATAACAAAAATCTGATGGACTTCATTAGCAGCATAAAGAGGCTAACACAACCGCAAATTACTCACAGTTCATAGTCCACAAACACTCAACCCTCCCCACCCCTTTCCCTTTCGTCCTATCCTCCTTTTTCCTTGACCTCTTTTTCCCCTCTTGCAATGGTATCACAAAGGATGAAACAAACTTATTTCGTCCAAGTAGGCCCACTCTCTGGGCAACCATTACTACCTAACCTAACATAACCACCCTATATGTAAAATTTCAAAGTGAAAATAAAGCGAAAAATGAACAAAACTTTTTACATAATCTAATATCAGACCTATCAATCTAATACATATGAGGCACTAGTTCCACCTAAGATCCACGGGCAAAATAATTATACAATATCAATACCAGTAAAGCGTTCCATAGGCAAATAGGACGGAGAGGTCGAGGGAGAGCAAATGAGGAACCGACTTGCGGAAAATGGGGATCACAAACTGGAAGACGTAGCAGAGGATCGATCGGAGTGGAGAACTGTAAAAGTGGAAGCAGTGGTATGCACAATACTATTAGTAGTGCTATTGATAATGAAGATGATGATCAAATAAAAAAATAAAAAATTATAATCTCTGCTGATTTGATTAATATTTATGTTAAACAAATCAATAGGCGTCTTCGATTCGCCACTTCTCTGCTCACCACATTTGGGCTCTACACGTTTGACGAAAAATTTGCAGATGAAAGCAATAAGAAAGTTATCCAGCAAGATTCGACGCTAGCGAGTATGGTAACAGCTCAAAAAACTGGAATTACTCACTATTTTCAGAGCTGCCAACTCTCATTTCTTATGTTTGACAAGTTTCATTAGACGGTGTTCGTACAGAGGAAATTTTGTTGGTTCAACTTTTCGTATTTTCTTTTAGTGTTGCCCGTCGTGTTCATTCACGGCAACTTCGGTGCTGTAATTGCTTAGTTTTTAATCTAAATTCAATAACAACATTGGGAAGAACGAGAACACAAAGGGTGTTGACAGAACTCGAGCATCACAAGTAACGAGTTGAATCAACAAATGTTTCCCTTACTGATACTCATTGAGTGCCTACGCTTGGCTTATCGAATACGCCTAATATGAAATTAAAAAAAAAAAACTTGCAAAGGACCCAAATTAAAAGTAAGTATGGAGAACGCATGTCATTTACTTATAGAACTAAATGATCCGATGTTTTACAAATTTTATAGAGTAGGAATTCTGAGAACTCTGAGTACGAATCTGAACTCAGCTCGAAAAAATAGAAATATAGGACCGAATATGGCGAACGATTTTTTCTTAAATGAACGAAATTGAAAGCGAAAAGTTTGTAACTAGTCTTATTATATTTCCTTTTCAGTCTATTCTGCGCTTATGAAATAAAATAAAAAAATATTTTGTTCACATTTTTCGACTTCGGCGTTTAATTATGTGAACATTCCTGTAATTTATGAAACTATTTCGGTTGTGAATTAGGTAAATAAAAGATGTACAAAAGTAGTTGAACACAATTTTTTTTTTCGTAAAAATAAATTCACATAGCCCATAGAGTCTGCGTACACCTTACAAATACTTTTAATAACACAATATAAACTTATAGCTGGATACATATTTTATTTATTTATTTTTTCACTACAATCTTAAGTTACAGAAGCAAAGGAAGATAACCAAACTCTTCACTTCATTGTTTACAAATCGATAAGTAATTGCAGCAACATGTAAATATAGCACCAGGAAAGTCTGCGTACAGTTTTGAAAACATATGGAAAAAGATTTATAAATAATGTACAAAAACGAACATTAATATTTAGTTGGATAGCCACTATGTTTTAGGACTTCACTCAATCCATTTGGCATTAAGTTTACTAACTGCCCGCATAATATTTCGCAAATCCTTCTTACTTGTTATTAAATGCTGCCGAAATCGATTTTCTAATAGATCTCATAGATGCTGAATAGTATTAAGATCGGGCGACTGTGGTGATATTTTGAGCTGTTCTGGGGCAAAGCTTAACGATGTCGGCTGTGTGCTTTGGGTCGTTATCTTGTTGGAACCAAAACATTCTTGATAAGTCAAGATTTTTGACACTCTGTTGCAAATTCCTTTTTAAAATATTTTATTCTATGTATGTATGTATGTATGTATGGAAAATAATAATTTATGACTTCTGTTTCATTTGGTTTACACATTTGCTTATTTATCTACATAAATGTTTATCAATTTTATATTCAAGTAGTCAAGACATATTTGTCTGAAGGGTATTCGAACACTTTCTAGAACGCAAGAATATGTAGCTTCAGCTCTTCAAGGCTATTCACAGTATAACCGCAGACTAAAGCCTTCAAATATAAAAAACAAAATTTGGCAGTTTAAGTCAGATGATCTTGCAGGCCAATCCGTCCCTTCTTACCAATTTTTTTGTAGAAACGTTTGGTGTAAATGCCTTCTAATGGCTATCGAAAAATGAGCTTGTGCATCGTCCTGCTGGCACCACATTTGTTGCCTTTGGTCCAAAGGAATGTCGTCCAAAAGATCAACTAAGATGTTCTGCTGAAAGTTTAGGTAAGCAATGTTTGTTGATTCGTTTAGTACAACAACAGAACCAAGAAACCTGCCGTATATAATACCCATCCAAATATTTATAGAAAAACGTGTGCAGACTCCATTAGGGAATGGAGCTTTTAAATGTGTCTTGTACGAATCCGGCTTTATAAGTGAAAAGTATATTGGCAAGAAGACAGTGGTTTTCAACATCATTGGCTGGAAGAATATCTCGTTGATGATTCGTACGGCGATTACTATCGCTGGCTCGTGAGAGTCTTTCTATACGAAGTAAAAAAATTATACGCCAACTATGATAATAATATTCAAATAAAAAAGGAGCCGGAAGAAGCATAATTTGCTATATCCCCTGTATGCAAGATTTTAATATAAATTATATACATATATTCTGTCAAAAAAGTACCGGGAATTGTTCAATAAAACGCAAAATAATTGTTTAATCATCAACATTTATTTTGTCGGCTTCAAAATAGGCTCCATTCGAAGCAATATACATATGCCAACGATTAGTCTAGTCATCAAAGGACATTTTAAATGCGTTGGAAGAGATCTTCTTCAGCTCCTTCAGCGAATTCTCCATAATGGCCTCTATCGACTAAGCGGCGTCCGCGGAGTGGCAATTTAAGATTTAGGAAAAGGAAAAAGTCACAGAGGACTAAATCCGGTGAATACGGTGGATTTTTGACGATGTTTATCGAGTTTTTGATCAAAAAATTGTTCACAATATGAGCCTTGTGAGACGGTGCGTTATCATGGTGCAAAATCCATGAGTTTTCTTTCCACAAATTGAGCCGTTTCCTACGCACATTCTCTCTGAAACGTTGCATAGCTTCCAAATAATATTCTTTATTTACCGTAGACCCCTTTGGCGTGAATTTCGAATGCACAACACCAGGATAATCAAAGAAAACGAGTAGCATGACTTTCACTTTTGACGTGGTTTTTTTGGGTTTCGGCTTATGTGGATAGCGCCATTCAGCCGCCTGTTGACTGGTTGACTGGTTTGCATGTCAAACTCATATATCCACGTCTCATCACCTGTTATGATGTGCTGGATAAACGTTGTGTCCGAATTCACTTGTTCAAGCATGTATTCAGCCACCTTCTTCACATGATTTTTTTGAAAGAAATTCAACTCTCTTGGAACGAGTCGAGCAGCCACACGTCTCATGTATAATTGATGGTGTATAGTGTTGCGAATTCATTCGTGAGACTCCCTAAGGTCATAAGCTTCCCTCAAACTTGAATGATGGTTTTCCAGCAGCATTTATTTGACTTTGTCGACGTTTTCATCCGTTGAAGACGTTGATTGGCGGCCAGATCTGGGCAAATCTTCCACGACTTCTCGGCTCTCTGCAAAAGCCTCATACTACTCGAAGACCCGTGTTTTTGGCTTTCTGCAACATTTTCAACGATTCGGTCCATGAAATTCCGTTAAAAAAATAATATTTAAAACAAATTCTTTGTTCGATATTTTTATCCATAGTGAAAATCGCAGAGCATACCTGCGGTTGACTGGTATAATTAAATGCCAAAAATAAGCTAATTGACAGATCAGGCTTAAACTATGCGACACTATAGAGGACAGTTGTACCAATATTCCAGCAAAAACGCCCTTTTTAAATGAACAATTCCCTTTTTTTTTTTTTTGATAGAATGTATATCAAAATATACTTCATCGATATAACCCACTGCGTGACGGGGTCGACTATTCACCCAAACTTTCGAATCTATGTAGCGGGAACTGGATGAATCTTCATATTTATTTACCTGCATTTATTAATGCAACAAATTTATAACTCAGTACGTCGCTTTTTGGGTGCATTTGCCAGTAATTATCAGACAATTCAGACATTTTGATTTTCCATTACTGGTATATCAATAATACGACTTAAGACGTATGAATTGAATTTTTGTTCGCATCAGCAATTTTTGTGTGTGCATTTTTTGATCTATTTCCGTGCGCTTTTTTGAAATGTTGGAGCATTTTTGCGAAAATTGCAAAAAATCTATTATCGCTTGCCATTGCAGGTAAGTATGAAATTGTAAACTGGTATAAACAAACATGCATACATATGTACATTTACCGCACATTGAAACATGTGTATGCAGGTGCTTGCGAATACCTTCGTGACCTCTGCAAAGAATATTTCTTAGATAAAAAAATAAGCAGCATTTAATCTTTCCTTCTTCTTCTTCTTCTTACTGCTCATCGGCATTCATAAGTTCCGTAATGAATTGAGCATATCGCAATACGTGATGTTATGTTGAGACCTGTGCACCTGCATGTGCATGAAATATTCGTTGTATTCGATAAAATAAATAAAGTCTAAAATTCTGCTCTGGGTACAAAATCTAAATTATTTTCTAATCTTTTTTTCGATTACGAAACTTTTGTCTTCGTTGAGAACTGCCTTAATGCAGAATTCTAAGCTTTGTGAGAAACGCTTCGTGCTGATGATAAATTCGAGAAGAAGGCTAATATCGAAACCTGTTATTTACGCAGGTGTCGATAAACAGTGAAAGCAAAGGTGACAGAATCTTAGCCTCGCGTAAACAGGGTAGCTATAGAGTAGGTGCTGAGATGATTCCACCTACTCATTTTGCAGACGGTTACCGACATAAGGACTGGAAATTATTTGAAATCTCAACGCTTGGTTGCTTAATGGCTAATGCTCTGTTAGGACATCCACTACAAACGAGAGTTGAGGCTTTGTTAGATTTAACTGTTTCCTCCAGCGCTTCCGATTCCTGCGGGCCCAGAAAGACCTCGCGATTGATACTTAATCCATTTCTCCATGAGAGGATAATAGACAGCCAAGGAAGCGCCAAACCTCTTTGGGTACAAGAAAACCACTTCGCGGAACCTTTGCCTAGACAGATTATCAGCCATGCAATTTTCTACAATAGTCCTGTCCCCAGGTACTCAAAAGAGTATATTTTCGAAGTACTCGAAAGCGGTCGAATGAGAAGTCCGGCGTTCTCTGGCTAATTTCGAATGGACTATTAACCAACGACCCGTCACACACTCGTCCAACCAGTCGTTATTCAGATGGCAACGAAGTAACTTGAGCGGAGACTGTGCGGATTTTTTTCGTATATCAGCAACACAATCTCAGTTTTCTCGTAAAAAAACGCTATCATGACCCGGTCAGCCAATCAACTTTTTCCTTTAAAATAGCTGAGAGCCGGTTAACGATTTGATGTTTGTCACACCTCAGAATTAATGAGTCCAAGAACGTTTCAATGATCTTTCATATGTTGTTTCCGATCTGATAGTTGTTAGTTTAAACTTAGGCGTGCAGAGGGTTCCTCCACCAACCTATATATCTTCTACGAAGGATCACAGGATCTTCTCTCCAGATGTTACAGATGGTCTTTTACATTCTTGGATGGATGGAAAATTGTGTGGGTGTGTGCTGGGCAGTAACTGAGACAAGTTCGAAGTGTCGAAGAATACTGCATGCTGCTTATAACTACACTTGTATTCCTTTCCTTTCCACCTGATAGAGACACGAGCATCAGCAACTGTGCCCATGATGTCTACAGTTTCCGCGCTTGGCATTATCTAAAGTACTAGATTAGGAGAGGTTTGAAGTATCAAACTACATGCAATCAGAGTAACTCTATGCACTCACTTTAGTTAAGTACAGAAGCTTCAAGTGTTCGTGAACCGCTGCTTGAAACGCATTCTACGTATCTGGTGGTATATCTAACACCGAATTGCATCGACGATGCCATCAAAAACCAATCGCAACTGAAATAAGAGAACATAAATGGAGATGGCTTGGTCATACCCTACGGAAAGGTGGCACTTAAATCAACAGACAAGCGCTGGACTGGAACCCTCAAGAACAGCGCAGACCTAGGGGCTCTTGGCGACGATACATCGACGGGGAATACAAACCCGTGACAAAACAATGGCCTGGCAGCAAGTGAAAAATATATCCGGGAATCGCACAAATTGGAAAAATTTTACTTTGGCCGTATGCTACGCAATAGAGAAGGAATGACGATGATGATAATGAGACCTTCTAATGGTCTTATAATTTTTTTCTTGTGGTGTACACCCCATTGCCAAATCATAAACACATCATAATAAACACTCATTAATGCCCAACACTTTTTTTGGAATTTCAATACCAAAACTTCAAAAAAATGTCTTCGAGAGTAAAGAAGCTTATTTATTCAAGAATTTTGAGAGAAAAAAATTGGCAAGGGGCAAGGCATAATTTTTGTCAGTTATTTCCTGTAGTAACCTCAGACTACACAGTCCCCGACTTTAACTTCAAGAAAGACTTTACGGTACGTTTTCCATAGAGAGCCGAATGGAGCAAAGGGAAAGTGATTGGAAGGTACGATATCGAAATCAATATTGACTGTTCTAAGATGAACTGTGGTGTGGGAGCTGGCTTCTATTCGGAGCCACTCAACCTAACTCAGTCAATTCGACCTCCTGACTATACCAGCGTGTTCCAGGCAGAACTTTTAGCGATCAGAGAAGCATGCAAATCACTAAAACTCTACAAGGAAGTTGGTGCAAGGGTAGCTATCTTCTCAGATAGTCAAGCAGCTATCAAGGCCTTAGACTTCAACTCCATCTCATCCAAACTAGTCTTACAGTGTAGAAAGGAACTGAAATTCCTAAGCCATTGGCTTGAATTTACTCTGGCATAGGTTCCCGGTCATAGGAACATGCGGGGTAATGCGATCGCGGATAAGCTAGCTAGAAAAGGTTCGATACTAGACTTAGCAGAGGCGGTGGCAGTCTCCATCCTACTGAACAGAATAAAAGCATCCATTGCTTCATACTAACATGCTTTAGCCGAAAGACGATGGAAGCAATTAACTATCATGTATTACAACAAAAAACACGTGGCGGTCATACAAAATCCAAAGGACGAATCACCTGTTAGGATGTTCTCGACCAAACATTTCACGCATCACTGCAACCCTTACAGGTCATTGGAAGGTAGGGGATCATACAACCAGACTCAACACCCTTTCAATCCCTTCTGCAGAAGCTGTCAGGCGGAGGGGGCGAGAGAAAGTCTTTTCCGCTATTTAGGCGAATGTCCTTTCATACAGCAAATTAATGAAATCTCACACATGGAAATAAAAAGTTTGCAGCTATACTTGGATCTCAAGAAATGAATTTGACTTGGACAAAAAGAAAAAAAAAACAAGAGATCATACGCTAACGATAATTATTTCAGTAGAAGTACTCAACCCCTTCAACAACAACAACAACAACAACAACCTCTAGTTGCCAAATTCCGAAAACAAAATTTTGAAAAAAATTTCAAAGAAAAAGTTTAAAAAATAGTTAAAAAAAAGGATTAAAAAAAAGTTTTTCTAAAAATTTTCAAAAAAAAACTTATGAATAAAACTTCTGAAAATAAACAAATTTTTCTGTAGTTGTTAATTGAAATTTGTAGTCAAACGCTTCAACAACAACAACAACCTCTAGATGCAAAATTCCGAAAAAAAAAATTTCAAAGAAAAAGTTTAAAAAAATAGTTAAAAAAAAGGATTAAAAAAAAGTTTTTCTAAAAATTTTCAAAAAAAAACTTATGAATAAAACTTCTGAAAATAAATAAATTTTTCTGTAGTTGTTAATTGAAATTTGTTGTTGAGAAAAAAATAAAAATTATACATTTTTCTGTAGTTGTTAATTGAAATTTGTTGTTGAGAAAAAAATAAAAATTATTTTTGAAATTTTTTTTTTAATCCTTTACCGCATTTCTCGGGGGATAATAATGTTTCCGCTTTTCAACTGTTACCTATACTTTACAACTAATATACAACTTTTTCATTAATTTTTTTTAATGACTTATTGATATATACTGTAATCCACCGCGAAACAATTATTTTTTAACGCTTTAGTACAGTAAAGGGTTAATTTCTTCAAGAATACTCAAAAACAAAACTTGAATTTCAGTTTGTTTTTCTTAGGGAATATTTAAAATTGTATTGGCAATTCAACAAAACCTTCCTCCTTAGTTTGAAAACCATATCTGTGGTCACATGACAGAAGAACTTAATTCAAAAATTACTTTTTGAGATTTTTTCAGTTTCTTCTATTAATAAATAGTTACAATATTTTATGAAAGAAAAAAAATTATACCTAAGAGTATTGCTACTTATATAAATTGAAGTAAAATATGTTTAAACTTTCAAGATTTCACGCTGTTAGAAGACTTTTAATCTTATTTCCTTTTTAAAGCGACTTAAGCGTCTTCTCCAAATGTCCGCTGATGTGTTTAAGTGAATTTTAAGAATTCTAATAATTTTTTAACTTTTTTATTTTTGCGGAGTTTCAATAGCCCACAAAAAAGATTTTGTGGTACTGAAGAAAAACGAGGATCGAAGTATGCATGAAATAATAAATGTTGTTTTTGCATTATTATATTTTTTTCTCTATGGATATCTAAATTCAGGTTTAGATGCCTGCCCACAACCTCCTCCTTCGTTTAGATGGATTCTACCAAATAATTTGCTTGAGGTGCAGAATTTTGAAACTTATTGCATATTTGAGTGTAATTAAATTGCAGTTGTAATTTCTGCTAAGCAACCATTTACTTTTATTCGAACCAATATGTCCATATAGACAATAAAAGCAAATTCTCAGCAACAAAAACGAAAGCAAAAATAACAGAAATGAAACAAACAACAACAAAAACGACCCGCGCGCATATTTCACTTTCTCTCCCTCGTTTTTTCGCCAACGCCGGCGGCAAAGCAAAGGCAAAAGCGAAATGGTAAAAATCACTTTGAATTCTGCTTCGCACAGCATTTCCTATATTTTCTTTGCAATTCTATTTATTCCCACGCGCAGAGGGAACTAACTGCAGGCGGCAAAAATAGCGAAGAGCATTGAAAGGTAAGCAGAAGGTAAATGAATGAGGCGGCGGCAATGCAACAGCTGCTGTTGGTAGGCTACTCCAGCAGCGTTGATGTTGTTGTGGTTGCTGTTGCTGCTTGGATCGCCAACTAACTACGAATTGAGACAAGCCAGCCAAAGCCAGCCAACTGCATGCGAAAGCGCCACTTGACGTCGAGGCCGGTCGTTGATTGTGGTTTGAGCATGTTGCGGCTCAAACGCTTTTGAGCCCAGCTGTGTTTGTTGCACTTTTCGTATATTCATGTTTCGCTGCTACTGCTGTTGCGGTTGCTGATGAGCAACCAACATCTGTGCCATCACCACCACAAACAGCATCGTCGTTGTGCCGCATCTCATCGGCTGTTGATATCAGCGCTGCCACACCACCTGCAAGCTTGGCGGGCACACGCTGGCATATCAGTCGCTTTCAAGCTTTAGATGTGTACGCGCACGCTTCTTCAACTTCGGTACATATTTGCCAGCCACCCAACAGCCAAACGCCGGAATCTTCGGCACAGCAGCAGCAGCAGCAGTCAAGTGGGCAAGAGGTAGCGAGCAAAGCAGCACAGAGCAAACGAACGACCGAACGAGCCAGCAAGCAACAAGCAACGAAGCAGTGGTCGGTGGCGGCAGTAGCAACAGTAACAGCAACAATAGCAGCAGCAGCAGCAGCAACAGCAGCGCAGCGCAACAAGCGTCTTTGACTTAAAATTGTTACCAATTGTGAATGTGAATTTCAGTTAAACGCCGAACTTTTACCAGTCCAGTTGACTTTGTCTGGCAGTGGGCGCCCATATAGCCAAGCCAAAGCAATAACAGTTACATAGTAGTTAGTAATAGTCTCGAACTGAGCAGTACCGACCAGCAAGTGAACGTGAACGCGCATAGCTGCGTATCCAAAGCAAACGTGAGCGTGCGTACTAAGCGTTTTTTCGTCTTCAATTTTTTTTATTTATTTTTTTGGTGTTTTTAATAATTGCCATTTGTGAGCAGCTAAAAGCTTGACAAGCCAACGACATTTGCGTGCAGCAAACGAACTGAGGACGTACATTGAATTTCAATATATGTACGCAGCTTCTAAAAAAGCTATAAAAAAATTAGAAAAAAAAAACAGAAACTGAAGTTAAAAAAAATTTCGCAAATTTCTTAAAACAACCGCAGTGAAGCTGAAAATTGAAAGCCAACACTTTTTCCAAACATTGTGTGTGTATTTTTGCTACAAAAAAGTGCTTGCCAATTAAAAACGGGATTTCAACAAAAATAAATACCCATTAAAAAAACATATCCTGACAGGAAATAATTGCAAACTAAAATCCAATTTAAATTGCTCGTCATATCATTTGCTGTTCGTTTCTAGTTCTATTTCTTTTTGTTGTTATTGTATGTGCTTTAGTGCAATATGAGATTGATGTTCACCTTGTTGTTGGGCGCATGCTGCCTGCTGGCAGGAATCGCTGCCCAAGGATTTAATCCCAATCGTGCTGTAAATGAAGTGGTAAGTGAAATGCAATCAAACGAAATGAATTCTGCTTAAATGAAAATAGAAATTACAAATATACAAGCAAACTTACTTACATACATATTTACGAGTATGAGTGTACATTGCATTTTGTATACACACACAGACCTACACACATATTAGATGCATACAAAAGTAAACATTTACGGACATATTTGATAGAAAGGACTTTCAGTTGCAGCATCTCCAACTGCAATTACACGAATCGCCGGCAGCTACCCAATTTTACATATTTAATTTGATAAAATACATTTGAAATTTGCTTTGAGTAATCAAAAGTGTTATTAATCATCGTGAAAATGTAGAGCGAAAAATATCGTAAATACTTAAATTTCTATCTATTTGCGTGTAAATGTAATAAATATGCGAAAATGTGTTTTGAGTAGTATTGCAACGGGTTCTTCAATAGGGGCATACGAATTTTTGTATTTAAACGAAACACAGAATAATTAAGATATTGAAATGAAATCGATTAAAAATTTATGGTATCATAAGTCGTCACTCAAATATAACGAAAGATAAATGACTCCTAGAGTATTTTTCTGAATTGAGCGATTCCATGCCAGGTGACCCAAGTATTTTGTTCATTGTTATTGTTGCTGTAACAGCATAAACATTCCCCAAACATGTACGGGGAATGTTGCTGAAGTGACAGTCCTTGGCCGAGATATAAATTCGGGTGGTTCCTGATACATCGTAGTTGACGTGGGTATTGTCGTCAATTGTGCTGAAAATTATAGAAGGCTTCTTCTTATAGAAGCAAAGGTAAAAAAAAATGAGTTTAAATACTATATGCATATTCTTGAAAACTCTTTTATATGTAGTCTTGGGCACATTAAAGTAAACTGGAAAAATTAAAAAAAATTATAGTTTGAGATATATTCGCTACTTGAGATTTTTACATATAGTTCTTTAAGTGAAATATACTCGGTTCTTATAAATATGTTTCTAATTTTTATAAGTTTTTAGGATACAATTTATCTTATAAAATATTTTTTTAAGAATTTTTTCGAAAAATAATTTTCTTTTGTCAAACACTCCTTAAAGCATACTGAAAAATGTAAGGGGTTAGGGGTAGTCAGAGGCCCGAAAAAATTATGGTTTTCCATATTTTTTTTTTTGCTTTATTTTACAAAAATAAAAACACAGCATCAATACATCATGTTTCGACTTGACTTTAGCAACATTTCAAAAAAAAAAATTAATAATTGTAAAAATTATCGTTGTTTCTGTGGAGCCCGTTTCTCCAGAAGTCCCTTGCGGTGATCATCACAAGTCCTTGGAGATTCATCTAAAACCAATGAAACAAGAGAAAATAATTTTATTCATAGATAATCTTTTGCCTGATCGAAGATTTTTTTTCAAAATTAACAAAACAAAAAAACCGACAATTAATTGTTAAAAAAAATCGAAATTAAAAAACAAAAAAACCCCTCGATCAGACGAGAGTATTATATGTTTTTCAAAAGTAGTATACATTTTATTGACATCTACCAAGCGGGTTTTAAGTTACAGTGATCAACAGTTCAAGCAACATAGTTTTGAGAAAAACGCATTTAAAGTTTTGCGCCGAGCGCCGGTGCGATTATCGGATTCGCTTAAAATTTTCACACAATATTTTTAAGATATTTTACTTCAAGAAAATTCAAAACCAAAATTAAATTTCTTTAAAATCCTGACTAACCCTAACATTCAATCATTTTGAGATTTATTCAACGTTAAAAATTTTTTAACAGTATAAAAAAATCTTCTGTAGTTTTTAAATTTTGGAATCTATTTTTAATATTATAGGACAGTAAATCTTTACTATTATAGGATAAACTTAATATTATAGGGTAGATTTACTTAAGCCAATTTTTGGAAAAATTTTTGAAAATTATTTTTTTTTAATCGAGTAAAATGTAAACTGAAAAAGCTGGAAAAAACTGGAAAATTTTTGAAGTTCAAGTTTTTTAAAACTTATTTTTAAAATTTTTATAATATTTGGTTTAGAATGAAATGTAATTTAAAAAAATAACTATTTTTGAGAATTTTTCGGGAAACATTTCTCTTTGTCATTTCTGTAAAACATTCCTCTCGGCAAACTGACAGAAAAAAAAATAAAATTAATAATTTTGAAATTTTGAAATTATAGGATAAAATATACAAAAAAAATTTTTGGGAAAAAAATTCGAAAAATTTTTTTTGGATTTGAGTAAAAGTAAACTGAACAACGGTTAAAACTTTTTATGTAATTTTTTAAAAAGCCCTTTTCAACATTTTTATATATTTTGTTTAGAATAAAAATAAATATTTCAAAGAATTATTTTTGATAGTTTTTCGGAAAAGAATTTGATTTGTCATCTTTGAAGAACAGTCCTGTCGCCAAACTTAAAATATTAAAACAAATCTAATATAATTTTGAAATTATTTCTGTATTTTTAAAATTTTTGGAACTTATTTTCAACATTATAGGACAGGATAGATTTACTATTATAGGATAGACTTAATATTACAATATATATGTATTTACTTAACCCAATTTAACATTTTTTTTTATTCAAGTATAGCAAAAAGTAAACTGAAAAAGCTGGAAAAATTGTTTTTTGAAGTTAAAGTTTATACGGTTTTTTTTTAATTCTTTTTAAAATTTTTAAAAATTTAGTTCAGAATACAATATTTAAAAGAATTCCTCTTGAGAGTTTTTGGGTGAAAAATTTGATTTGTCAAGTTTGAGAAACAGGCCTGTCGGCAAACTGAAAATATTAAAATAAAACTTTTATAATTCTGAGATATGTTCAATATTAAAAACTTTGGCGTATTGAAAACAAAAAATCTGCATTTTCTAAGCTTTGTGCATTCTTTTCATGCTTTGGGATATAAATATACTTTAAAAAAATATTGTTTGGAAAATTATTAAATAATATTTTTCTGTAATTTTTCGATTTGTTATTTCTAAAAAAATACTTTTCTCGGTAAACTCGAAAAAGTTGAAAAAGAAATCTAATAATTTTGAAATTGGTTCAATGTTAAAAATTTTGGCACTGTGTTTTAAAAATAAATCTTCCGTATTTTTCGGCAAAAGTTTTGTTTATTGTCAATTCTGATTAATAATCGTCTCAGTATAATAACCAAACTGAAAACATTAAAAAAAATTTAGTTATTTTGAGATTTGTCCAATGTTACACATTTTGCCATAGTTCTTAACAAAAAAATAAACCTTTTAAATTTTTTACCATTTTTGAATTTTTTGATTTAAATATTATAAGATAAAATATATTTAATCCTCCGTTGGCCGCTCGTGACTGGCCAGACTTTTTCGACTTTCAACGTGAATTTAACGTATGCATTTCTATTATATTTATGTGCCGGCTTGAGTTCCGGTAGCTTCTTAAAATTTAATAATAAGCGGTTAAAAGGGATACTCGAACAGGATGAAAAAAGGCTTAACTGAAGGTTAAGAAAAGGTGTCCAACGGAGGGTTAAACAGTATTTTTTTGAACATTTTTTTTTCAAACTTCTCGTGAAAATATTTTTTTTCGTCATTTTAGGAAAACACCCCACTCAGATTTTTTCCTTGTTTTCCAATAATAGCTGAGACTATGCTTAGTAATCACTGAAAGCTCCATAGTGACGACAAAATATACGAAAAAATTCGTATGCTCGTAAAGTTCTAACAGAAAAACCAGAAACAAATTTTCCAAAAAACAAAAATTCAGAACGAAAAAATTTCAAAAAACCAATATTTTCAACAAAAATAAAAAAATACAAAAAATTCAAAAAAAAACGTTAAATGAAAGAAACCTGTGCAAATAAATACATTTTTATGCAGCTGTTAATTGAAATTTTTGAGATAAAAAGGTTGAGAAAAATAATAATAATATTTTTGAATTTTTTTTTTTTCAAATCTTGAAGTAGATATACTCTAAAAAAAAATTTGAAAACTTTAATTCGAGTCCCTTTTTTTCTGAAGAATATTTCAAATTACATTTTCAGTTCGACAAAATCTTCATTTTTAGTTGAATATCCATATCTGTGGTCGTATGACAGAAGAGCTTAAGTCGCAAATGACATTTTGAGATATTATCAGTTTCGTCTAATATTAATTGTAACTTTTTATGAAAACAAAAAAAAAAAAAAAATACACTGGCTAGCTAAGAGTATTTCTACTAACATTATTACAAGTAAAATATTTATTTATTTATTCATTCTTTCATCAATTAAAGTACAACTCAAATAGATTACTAATACTAAAGCTTAAATATAATATATGGTAAACAATACTGTGAGATACGTTAGTCACAATTCAAAAAGTGTATCTCCAGATTATGTTTTGATTTGAAAATCTTTTGTGAGGTAGAGAATATATCCAAATTTTTGCATAATTGGTTAGACTGCCTTATACAACGTGCAAGCGGTTTATTTTGACTAAAATTGGTCTTGTGATAAGGTAAATGGACTCAGCTATATGGTCTTAGGTTACGAGTGGGACAATTAAGAAATATTAGCTCCAGCGAGAAGTGACATTTGATATGATTCGTAACTATGCCCCTTATAAACATTACCGATTAAATTTTTCTCCGCATTTCTAAAGTTGGCAATGCTACTTTTATATGCAGGCAAACCGCAAGGCCAACGAAGTGAATGAAAAGCAAATCTATTGAAACGTTTTTGAAACTTCTCAATTCTTAAAGATGAGAAAGGAGCCCAAATAATGCTGCAATATTCGAGGTTTAATCTCAGAAGAGAAAAATACAAATTCCTCAGCGTAGAAATATTCTGGAACTCCCTTGAATTCCTTATTACAAAGCCAAGCATAGATCTAGACTTGGTAATCACAAATCTTTCTTTTCATACATTTTTTTGAGGGTGGTAGTGCCCATCGTAGTGTAATCGAAATCAATCGTAACTTCGCGTAAGGAGTTATCATCCCACCAAGCAATAGGTTTAGACTTTCAAAATTTCGCACTGTTAGAATACTTTTAATCTTATTTTCGTTTTAACGTGACTTATATCCGCTTCTCCAAATATCCGCTGATGAGTTTGCAGTGAATTTTAAAAATTTTAGTAATTTTTTAACTTTTTCATCCTTGCGCAACTTCAATAGCTCACAAAAAGTATTCTGTTATGCTGAAGAAAAAGAAGGATAAAAGTATGCATGAAATAGTGAACGTTTTTTTACATTATTATTTTTTCTCTATGGATATCTGAATTCCATTTTTCACTTCCAAAAGTTGTACAAACCTATTGCTTTAAATCAGGCAAGCTTTCGTAGAACCAATTAAATATGCTTAAATGAATGTTTAGTAATATAAAAATTATAGTAGTTAAGTATATAAAATATTACAAAATATCTATAAAATCATTCCAGTTTCATTTGTTAAAAAAATCCATAAGTCATGAAGCATATTTTCTTTAAAAATATTTTTGTTTGGTTCTATGCAATAATTTTACATTATAGCTGAACCAGTGCGTTCTTACCTTGGCGCTCAACTACTGAATCTTGCACTGACTTATACTTATATATACTCATACTTACATATAAATGTAGCCACATACCCAGCAGGAAGTTGCTCACATAGGTAGTGTAACGAATTATTATTATTTCAGAACAATTTGGCATATCGAATCACTCTAAAATTAACTAGAGTTTCAGTAGCAGAAAGCGGTTGGATATGGGCTCAATTTAAAATTAATACATTAATATTTAACTTAAATAACTGAGGCTCTACAAAAATTTTACAGCCGAAGTGGTTTCACCACATAGATAATTAGAGCGAGAACTTGATTCCAAATTAGTGGTATTATAATGATCCTCTAGACCTAAGTGGACTCTCTCTGCATAAGCGAGGGCCAAGTGCTGTAACCTAACCAAACCTAATGCAACCACATGCATTCGATAACATACCATTTACCAAAGGATGATAGATTACCAGGTTGTCAATTTAGCTATGGTGGAAAAGAAAATTGTGAGCGGAACTTTGGCTACCACGTCACTTGGGATTCGGCAGCCGAATTCTGCACGATCATTTCTCATATGTTCACACACTCGTCCAATCAGTCGTTGTTCAGCTGGCAACGAAGTGTCATTGGTTGATTTTGTTCGTATATCACTAACACACTCTTATTGCCAGCCAATCTCAGTTTTTGTAAATACACCTCAAGTGACGTCAGCCCAACAGCTGATTCTGTCGAGTTCGCTCAGAGCAACGGTCTGTTAAAGAGCTCACCTTTTAAAATTTTTCACCATGCCCTATACTGATATTTTTTTCATATTGACTAATTCTTAAGAACTCGTACGAGTTCGTGCGCCTAAAGTTTTGTACGAATTCGTAACTAATGTAACCTCAGGTGTACTTCTTCTATAGCAGCGTCAATGTTGTTATTTGATAGCCAAACTTCGTGTAGGAAATTATAAATTTTCCCTCAAACCGTCTAAAATTTTTTATTGCTGGAAATTTTAAGTTTCAAAAGACTTAAATAAGTTTAAATACCATAACAAATTTTAAATATCACGTAAAGCTTGGATGTTTGAATCAAATGAAAGAGAAAAGAAAATGTTAAACAGCGAAAATTCTTAGAAGATGTGATCTCAAAAATCAACTTTAGAAATGTACTTACATCCTTAGAGAAACCCATAACTTTTTTTACAAAAAATTGATAGCTCGTAATTTTTTTCACAGCATCTATGTAAAATTGTAAAATTCAGCTGCTGTTTACTTTGAAAAAGACGGAGCATGAAAGAGCCATCGTTGCAGCATCATTTGGAATTGATTGCGTATCCCAGCAGGGCACTTGAAGTTGTATGTACGATTGCAAGCTCCCAAGTCGGTTCACTTCTTATTTCCACCGTTTACTACCTTATTTTTAAGGACTGCAAAAATAAATAAATGGGGCAAGTGCAGTCAAATGCAACCTCCTTACAAATAGGTAGCTGCATTCATTTAGCCATTTGTTTCAACTCGAAATACGAGCTTCTCATTTACTGGCGTTTTTTTTGCCATTTTTCTTTTATTTTTTCTTACATTCATTCATTTTATTCTCGTTTGATGGTATTTTATATAAATTTTATGTTAAGCTGCTAAGGCTTACAAACGTGCAAACTCTTGCGTTCTTATGTACGTGAGTATGTACGTGCACTTAAGTGTGCGTGTGTGTGTGGGGAGCATAATCAAAAATGTGTGCACTTTTAGCGCACTTTCAATAGGATCTACCCATAAGCAAGCAGTAGTATATATACATACATGGGTGTGTGTGCGTGTATATTTATTGATGTATGCCTCGCACTTTTTAGGGTCAATGTGTGTTTTTATAAGCCTTTGCCACATACCCGCAGACTCCTCAGTAGCGCAGCACAAATAGCTGCTACCCATTACCCACTACTATTTGGCCATAAAGGCAACTTTTAAAGACCAAGTATGCGCTTGTTTTTACTGCTCTATGAAATACTTTCTTTACAGCAACGTAAGTGTGCGTTTGGAAGTGCGCGTGTGTGCTGTGCTTTGGTATTTCAGGCGGTATTTTATGCTGAAACTTGCAAACCCAATGATCTATGTTGCTATTTTCGCTATAAATCAGTGTAAATAATAATAATAATATGGGCGAAATGCAAATTATGCAAAAATTCACAGCAACCAATGCATGGAGACAAAAATATTTCACCAAGCATGTGCCTGTGTATGTGGATGTGCTGGAGGTGTAGCTAAGTGGCCAGCGCCGCAGTCACTTCAGCTATTTTCGGGGATACGCTGTGCGTCGAGATGATCCAACAAAAGTGTATGCAAATCAATAAAGACGTTTGAGTTAATAAAAGTTGTCGCGCATTTAGTGAAAAGAAAGTTTAGCCAAAAAAAATGTATATTCAAAAATCCATAATAGGGTAGTAAAATGCGAAAAGTAATAAAACGCGTGTTTAAAGCCACAACAAAGTGTGACAATATTTTTTTCATAATGAATTCATATTTCTACGGGGCGGCTGTAGTAACCAAGTGGACTTGCGTGTCGCTTAGCGCTTGATGATTCAAAGGTGGTGGGTTTAATACCGACTTGTACGTGATATATGGGCGGTTGGCTCGCAGGCAGTGGGTTCGGTGGCGACTCCGAAGCCACTTATGAGACAGCTGTTTTTTCTTGAAGTTTTGTTGTTGTAATTTCATGTATTTTTATATAAAAATATTGCTCGTAGCTTAGTAAGCTTGAGAGTGGCATATGGATTTGTCGTGCGTTCGATACCGACTTCATTGACAGCTGAGTAACAGAAAAGTTGTGTATAGGAGTTACAAAGTCCCAAGACATAGATAGGCAAGCAGCCAAGTGCTTCTTCTGCTACTATATGGTTGAGGGAGAATGAGCGGACAGTTGTAGAGAGGAGAAACCAATTTTAGAGAGATAAAAGAATGCATGTCAAGTGATCTAAGTATAATATAAATTTGGGTATTTTCGTAAATTTTTCTAAAAATTATTTGTTTGTAGGCTTGAATATAATACGAAGTAAATTGGAAAAATTTTGAAAAACCTAATATTTTGTAAGCTTCAGTACAATAAGAAGTAAATTTAAAAAAATAATTTAATTTGAGATTTATTCAATGTTGAAAACTTTCCTATAGAGAGTTGTTCAAAGTGAAATATCTTCAGTTCTGTATAAGTTTAAAAAAAATTCTTAGGACAAAAGATACCTACTTTTAAAAATAAATTTTTTGACAAATATTATTATGTCTTTTGTTTCGTAAAAAAATTTGATTTATTTATTGTATTTTCGTATAAGCTAATTATTTTTCCTAAATTAACAAAAAAATTGTTTTCCCAATAAAAGATTGAGGAATTTTTTTTCAAAAGTTTTGAACAAAAACAATTTTTTTTTACATTAAAAAAAAAATTAAAATAACACAGTAAAAAAATATTTCTTTCTTACCACACACATTTTAGAAAATAAAAAAATAAAAATGAGAAAGTTTTTTCCTTTCCTACAGAATTAAAAAAAAATTCAAATGAAAACAAGAATCGAAGATATTTTGAAAATGAAGATAAATTTAAAAAATTTCGAAAAAATTGAAATAACTTCAGATTTATTCAATGTTGAGTTATTTCTGATCGTTTTTAAGAATGAAACATCGTCAGCATAACATTTAAAAAATATTTTTAGGGAAAATATACTTTTTAAAAAATAGTTTTTTTTCGAACCATTTTTTATATATTGTTTTACTAAATAAATTTATTTATTTCATTCAAAATCTTTTCAGAATTCTCAAAAAAATTGTTTTCTTAATAAAAGTTTGAACGATAGTTTTTCAAAAATTTTAAACAAAAACAGTTTAAAAAACAATTTTTTTGTTATCCTAAAAATTTTAAAAATTTATAAAAAAAAATTGTATTTGTTCCTTATCCCAAAAATTAAAAAGTTTATAAAAATAATTGAAAGCAAAAAATTCCGCAAATTATTTCATTTTTTAAAGAAAGAAAAAATTAACAAAAAAATTGTTTTTTCAATAAAAGTTTAAACGATTGTTTTTCAAAAATTTTAAACAAAAATAGTTTTTTATTTAAAAAACAATTTTTTTGTTATCCTATAACATTTTAGTAATTAAAAAAATGTATTTGTTTCTTATCCCAAAAATTTAAAAAAGTTTATAAAAATTATTAAAAATAACAGCATTCAGCAAATTATTTCATTTCCTAAAGAAAGAAAAAATTAAAAAAAAAATTTAAATGATAACAAAAAACGAAGATATTATGAAAAAAGAAGATAAATTGGAAAAATTAGGAAAAAATCAATAATTTTGATATTTGTTCGATGTTGAAAATTGTTTTATAGAATTTCTTTTGACAAATTAAACTAGTTTACAGTGCTGCTTTAAATTGCATAACCTTTCTTCGGACAAAACTTATACTTGTTAAAAATATATTTTTTTTAAATTGACAAATAATGTTTTAATTTTTTTTTACAGTATAAAACAATATTGTCCGACATAAGTTTGAGTATTGATTTGTAGAATGCGAATACAATTATTTTTTCAGAAATTTTTCGACTAGCATAATTTTTCAAAAGTTATGTTATCCCAAGACTAAAAAGTTAAGTGATAAATGGAATTAGTTTTTCCATAAAATTTTTTATCGTGGGTCAAAAGTGTTTTCTCAGAAATCATGAACAAAGACCAACATTAATCAAATTCATCCTTTGTGATACCATTGTATGGAAAATAAGGTGGAGGGAACCGATAGAACGAAAGGGGAGAGAGGAGGACAGTGGAGGGAAGAAGAAGATTGAGTATTTGTAGATTATGAACGATAACTGAGTTATAGTCTTATTGGGAAAAAACTTTGAGTTGATAACAAGAACGAATAGTTATTCCACTTTAAGAGACTCTGTAATACATTTTTCAACATTGAGTAAATTTTGTTTGAAACATATTCTTAAGTTTGATTCTTAGTCGCATAGAAACATTGTATCTCTATGCTCTTTGCTACATAAATCTCTTACATGGGATCGCTCAGGTGTATTGACTTTTCTTTTACTTCTTTGGGGAGTTATGTTTATTTACTGTGCGCAGAGACTACTAAATACACTTTTCTGAGCTTGGTAGTTCAGCTTGGTAGTTCAAGGGGTACTTTTGTTGGAACCTTAAGATTGGAAATATCGAGTACTTTTGGGAATCGAGTATTATAAAACCCATCAAAAATACGTTTTATAAAAGATATTGACAGCATTTTATGAACACATTGAAATCGGCAGTATTTCATTTTCGGCAATCAATATTCTGGGGTTTCAATTATTTCATAAACCTCTTGAGAATTGCTGGCGCGCATGACAAGCAAGTGAAATATTAAGCGCATAGTCTAACTCACTTAAGCAGCCATGAGAAAGGCTCTCCTAAGAGCTATCTGAAGGTTTATAAAATTGTAGAATTGTAGAAATGGTGGAAACATTTATATAAAAAAATATGGAGGAAAAAATATTGGGAAAGAAGCTCGACCAAAAATTGTATTACTATGTATACGCCACACTATTATCTTAAGCTTCAGTTGTTTTGTCTGCAAATATTCAAAAGGCAGTCGCGTACTATGAGTGGCTCATAAAAAAGATGTCACAGCAGCAGCAAAAGAAAACAAAAAATTTAAAATGGTAAACGGAAAATGTCAAAAGCGCGTCGTTGAAAGACTTTGTCATAAGAAAGATAGTCAAGCGGTTATTGCCACAAATAGCGGCACAATACGGCAGCAGTTAAGGGGGCCACTGTCAGCAGAGCTGGTTCAAAGATAGTTGATATACATAAATGAGCGCACATGTCTGCCAAAAGCAAATGTGTAAAGCTTAAATAAAAACGAACAAAAAAAAAAAAAATGAAAAAAAGTATAAAAATATTATAAAAGTATAATAAATAAATGAAACTGTATTGAAGCAACTAGTGAAGCCAGTCGCAAAGCTATTACATCAGCGCATCACCTGGACTTGAACGATTTTTACTTTATTATTATTTCATATTTCCAAAGCTGCTCATGACTGCCGCTGCGCATATTTATGAAAATATAATACATAAATGCATGTGTGAACATAGAAAGCACACACACACACACACGAGCACTACTACTACAACTGCTGCATGTGCGCGTTCGCTTGACTCTTTTTTTGCTTTCCGTTTTGCTCTCAATTTGCGTTGGCAATTTCCGGTTTTAAATCGCAATCTACGCGCCACACTGTCACTTTTTTTTTTGTATTACTGCCTCAACAACTGGTAACAACTCTGCGTATACACCACCGCCATCACCACTTATCTGCGCTGCTGTATCACACATCTGCTATTGGTAGCACGACACTATTGGCGCCACCAAATTCAAATTTATCGAGTTCGAATTCATTTCATATTGATTTGCTCGTACATACCTGTGATGTGTAGTAAAAAATCGTTTGAAGTGCCAGCAGATAAATTTTTATATTAATATACTCACATGCTCACATACATACATACATACATATTCATATTCATACTCACACATTCCCCCAGGCACCTGCGCATGAGGCAACAATGCACGGTGTAGCTTCCTGTCACTTAGCGTTCAAGAAATTTAATCACACGTGATTACTTTGCAACTGCGAGGACTCACTGCAATTCTATTTTATTTTTCATAAAATACGTTTTTGTTGTATTCTAAAATGACACTTAATTTTCTGCCTAAGTACGCTTAGTTGCGCTAAAGCTTCGCTGCATTGGCTGTAATCAGATTTTTAAGCTCAATTTGATGCTGAAGCGCGTCACTCACTTATATTGATTGCAAAGATTGCAGGCGGTGGTCTTTCGAAATATATTTACATACTTTTATATTATCAGCCTGGGGTGCTTACAGAACTAAATAGATGTGTAACTTTGCTGGAATTGAATTTGCATGTTCCTAAGGAGGCTTTATTATAGATCCATTATTGCTATTATTATTGGGCCATATTGCACTGCGACATATAACTGGAGGCTGGTGATGAAGTTAAGTACCTCTTCGCGTTTTCTGTGCCATATGCCCGGTTTCACCAAACAATTTTAAATTTATTATTTATTATAATAATAATGATACTCTGCATGCCACCTATTGACCTTGTGGCGGAAAACCTGGCAGGGAAATCCGCGAGGAGGTTAGTGGCTGCTAGGATATTCACCTGTAGAACCTTCGTACCCAGCTCAATAGGAAAGTGGATCCCAGGTTGCACAGACTACATGATTCCGTACTTTAGTTGGGAGATAAGGTTTCGCACTACAATTGAAGAGGAGGGATGGCACAAAGGCATGAAGCCTGGCTATAGGACTTTTCAAATCTATACGGACGGCTCTAAAACTCTAGACGGAGTGGGAGCGGGTATTTACTGCTCAAAACTAGGGATAAGGCAGCCTATCAAGCTGCCAGCCCACAGTAGTATTTTCCAAGCGGAAGTGTGTGCTGTGGGGAGAGCCGCGGAGCTAGCCTACACAAGAACAAGAAAGAACTCAACTATTAATATATACGTGGACAGTCACACAGCAATAAAAGCAATAAGCTCATATTGTATTAAGTCCAAAAATGTTTCTCACAAAAGTTTGGACATTGGCTACCTTCGGTGCAACGTCGCTTAGAGAGTTCGAGAGACAAATATTTTGCCGCAGATTTGGCGATGAAATTACGTGCTTTACAGCTTAATGGATATAGTTCAGTGAATAAAGATCTCAAATAGGGCTCCCTCGCGCCGCCTATCGCACGCCTATATCGTACGAATGGATGCAAATAGGATTTTAAATTATTCAAACCGATATCTGTCGCTGAAAGGAAACAAAAAATCTTCTCTAAGACGAAAAGACTAAATAAAAAAGACGTGACTTCAGTTTTTGATCCTAAATGGCACGATTAAACTAATTAATTAACCTTTCTGAAAACTTTTAGCTAGCGAAGGCTGTTTGAGAAAAATTTAATCCAGATATAATTTTGAACAGGCTTGCCATCTATCAGATAAATTAAAATTAATGAAACGAGTTTAATAAAATATTACAAAATGGATATGTCTAAAGCGAAATGTGTTTGAGTAAGTTTTAATGCAGCTATATTTTTGAAAGAGTTGCCATCTATCAAAAAAAATTAGGCTCAATAAATAAGTAAAATAACGTATTTTTAAATTTATATCAAGCCAAAGGGGTTTCGAGAAAGGTTTTATCAGAATATGTTACATTTTTGAGTAGGGTTGCCAGCAGTGAAATAAATGTAAATTAAATCAATTATTTATATAATGTGTGAATTTTAAAGAATTCTTGCATCCTATCAAATGTGTTTAAATAAGCTTTAATGCAGAGATATTTCTGAAAGGGTTGCCATCTATCAACAATATTTAAGTTTATTCAATAAATTTAATAAAATATCTTACAATTTTTATCAGGCTTATGGTGCTTATGAAAGGTTTAATCGGAATATATTTCTGAGTAGGGCTGCCATCTATCAAATAAATGAAAATTAATTACATGTATATAAAATATCACAAAAGTGATATGTATCGAGCGAAATGTGTTTTAGAAAACTTTAATGCAGAAGATGTTTCTGAAAGAGTTGCCATCTATCAAAAAATTTAAATTAATGAATAAATTAAAACGACCCAAGGAACATTTTTTCAGATAGGTACGGAAAGGGAGTAATTTCTGATCACTTAAAGCTAGAAATAAATTCCAACGGCGTTGCCACCTAATTTAAAAATTTAACTATTAAATTGTGTTTTAGGGAATGTGTTAATAAACAAACTACAAAATGTGTTCAAAACGCAAGAAACTGAAAAAATTATTGCTTATTTGCGGTCAAAGAAATTATTGAAAATGTTAATTAAACCATTTTAATGAGTGCATTAAAGGAAAGAAACTAATAAATCTTAATAAAAAAATGTTTAATTGTAGCAAAACATATACTTTTGAGTATTAGAAATTCAATTAAATAAATTAATAAAATTTTCTTCATTCAGTCCACCATTGCGTACGACATTTTACGTCACATGCGAAATGAGAACTATAATTTTTCTGCGCAGAGTGGATGAATTGCGTGTTACAGGCTTTCTCATATATTATAATAAAAATAAATTTAAAAATTTAATATTTAACAAATTTAAAAAAAAGAATGTATTTTATAAAAATTTGTTTATTCTTCACTCTTATTTATCACTTAAGTGCACAGTAGATCTTAAGGGTGAACTTATATCTCTGCTTCATATCACATCTCTCACTCTGCTTTCCACAATCTTGCATCTCCATATTTGATCTCAAACTGTTAAAAGGTGAATGGAATTCACTTTGAATACTTAACCAGATTCAATCAATCAATTATTTAGTGCTCCTATCAGATTTTCCAAAACCAACAACTAATTCAATTATTGATTGGTAATCGACAGCGGCTTAAGATATAAACAATTACGCGACAGCAATGAAACTACCACTGCAACAGATATCAACTGTTGCAGTCTTTACTACTTGGCGATCAATGCTTTCAACTAACTTATCGCGCAATAAATTTTTAAAATACATTTAGGCGAAGGGCCATAGCTTAATTTGGGGTTAAGCCGTAGGGTAATCGCTAATTGTGGCTGATCGATGTGGCAATCGAAGCTAATTTTTAATGAAGAGCTTGCAAAGCGCATTGAACTCATGAAACACAATAACAAATTATTTATATAATCAAAAAGTTTTCACAAAAGAATTTGGAAATTTTTCATTAGAAAAAATGCAGTGGCGTGGAATATTTTGAATTGCTAACTTCATCATGCATTTCATTGATTTAATCAGTTTTCAAAGCAATACCCAACAAACGGAAATCAAAGCGAGGAAATTGAAATTTTCCGCCAATTTATCGCATAGCCGCAAGGTCAAATTGTGTGGAAATCATTAATTTGGGGTTTCTTAAACGTTGAGGCACCGGCATTAACACTAAAACGATTTTTTTTTACTGTGTTGCAATGCAATATTTTTGGGTCACTTCATTCATAACAAAAAAACGTCATTAAAAAAACTGTTTCTCGGCACTAAACTTTTTCGTTTTTACAACTGGCGCAGTCTTTCGTTGCCTTGATGGGTAAAGTGCATTTATTCTTATCTAAATTATTGCTTCTTTTATAAATTTTGGTTTCATTCACATTGCAGGTTTCTTCTTTTTCTTTTTCTGCCATCTCTGCGCATGCGCGCATTGAAGTTTCCAGTTTGTTTATGTTCGTATGACTTCATCCTCTACGTTGCGTTTCGGTTATGTTTTACTTACAACGACCCAATCATCAATAACGGCAGTATTGCAGACGTCTGCTGCATTCACGCTTCTTTTATACGAGTATCTTGTTGTTTTTGTTTTTCTCATAGTTGCCACACAACTTTATCGAATTCGATCTTCAACACATTGATTGCTTCTCTTCAGTGTAAAAAGGGAAAGTTCACACAGACCATTTGTTGGATGTTGTTGTTTTTGTTTTTATTTTTACTTTTTTTATGGTGTAACAAATTTTGCTGTTGCTTGCTGGCTTTCGTTTAATTGATTCTTCTTTTGGTTAAGTTACAAATTTTTTCTCACACATTTCACTCGTGATTACTAGCACGAATTTTGAGAGCACCTTCTTGGAATTGTCCAAAGGTACAGGTGCAGTAGTGCATCTTTTTTTGATATTCATGGGAATATATATGTATAAGACACTCCGTTTCATATTTTTAAGAACATAACTAATTTCTACAAAAAAGATATCGGAAGATATTTTTAAATGCTTAAGACTTCATCAAAAACTCAGCCGATATATTGGGCGAGCAAAAGATACTGAGTGGTTTTACGCTTTACCTTGACGATAAAATTAAGACATTTGGAGTTTACTTAGTTTGTTTAGTTTAGTTTAGTTCATGCGTCGTTTAGTTGGATAACTTTCGTCCATTTGGAAGGCAATTTCATAACTCCTTTACTAAAGAAGTCCTCGTCGTTAATGTTTAAAAGTTTGACCAGCTCATTCTCACAAGCCTCCCCTGAGGCAAGTTCTGCACCATCAAGCAAATTTTGCAAATGCTTGAAAAGGTGCGACAATCACTAGGGACCTTATTTGCACTATGCGGTGGGTGTGATGAGAACTCCCACCGGAGCGCTCGGTGCTTCTACTGTATATTAAAGTAGGTGTGGAACCTGGCGTTGTCTTGATGGAACATAGATGGCACCTTCCTACCCTCTAATTCTGGTCGCTTTTGGTCAAACGTGATCCCTGCGTCGACTAGATTGGTCCAGAGGCCTTCTACCTGATCTTGGCCTTGGCATTCCCCTGACTGTAGACAGATGTAGCTCCATTTCCCAGATGTAGGTCAAAATCCCATGGCCCTAGTACAATAGTCGCAAGACGCAGATGGTCTTGAGAACTCCACGCCATTCAATTTCTAAGCTTGGAGCTGTGCTTATCGATCCTTCGACGATCGTCACTCATGCAGAAAGCTGAGTTTACCATTGCAGAAGCTGAGGGGACCTTCGAGAGAAGGAGACTATTAAGCGCTTTCTCTACAAATATCCGGGTTCGGCAGCCAGATGATTAAGTGGCAGCTTTCTTCGACAGCTTGTGGCAGTGGTCCAACCCAAGTCCCAGGAGATTGCTCAATTACATCAACTGCTCTGTCTAGCTGTAGATATCTGTCCGTTGGAGGTGTCATACTTACTTACTTACTGCTGTCCTAATCTCCTTCTGCAGCATAGGGCCTGTTATCATAACGGTATCAAAACGGCGCTTTAGTGGTACTTGGGGACTGCCAGTCTGGTACTTCAACTATTTCACCCACCTACCTACCTGTGCAAATGCAAGTTTAATATGATCAGCTGTTAACAGTCCAGATTGAATATCTGGCCAGATGAGATAAATTATTAGTGAACTATCTTCCAATCCCACTAAACATATATCAGAAGCTTCCAAGCCGTTAATTAACACGGAACGATTGGTTAAATCGGCTCACAAAAGTTTGATCACGTTCTTGTTCGGATGTTATTCTCGAACGTGACCCATTTTCAATTACCAGTTACCATCTGGATGGTTTGAATTGGTTACGATGCGATAAAAAATAGCAGACTTCAATTCGGTCTAAAAAGGTCATTTGTGTCAGTTCTAGTGGCACTTCTATATGGAACTCCTTCTTAATACCAGCTTTATGCAAATAATCCCAAAGAGTTTTCTGGCTATCCTTCAATTCGTGGGCAATTAAATAAGTGATCACAGGATGATCCGAACCAGCCATTTTGATGTTTTTATCGACAATGTCGGCTCACGCCAGAGACGGCGATAGACTTGCCAGAGTGTGCCTAATATTGATACTTTTTTGAAGTGTATAAATATACAATTTGTGAGATAAAAGTTGGCTCACTAAACAAATCTAGCGGTTAGAGCATTTTCTTCTTCTTCTTTCACATCATTACAACGCGGGGCTTGTCCGAACTTCTTTCAAATAGGCATACGTGCAATGTGACCTAGCCACCTTATGCACTGCGCTTAAACAAAACGCACAGCTGTCTCGTTCTAAGTGAGATCTTTTAGTTCGGAGTTGTACCGAATTCTAAAAGTACTACCATCCATTCTTATTGGGCCAAAAATCTTTCTTAAAATTTTTCGTGTTTCGGGATCTAAAACGCAATTTCGGGATCTCGAAGTTCCGAGACTTCATAAATAAAATTTACTTTAGCACAGTAAAGATTCAAAAACTTCGTATATTTATGAGCGCCAAAAAAATTTTCGATTTCGATATATGTATAAAAAGCATAGAAAATGCTTAATAAACTGTTAGCATTTTGACTTCATTTCACAATCCACACCATAAGTTTTTACAATTTTTAAAACAATTTTGGCCCAATTACTTGCTCCTTCTGCTAAAATGACCTCTTACCTGTTTTTCAGACAAAAGATGAAATAACAGAATTTTGCCCACATTCATGAACGATCTCAATTAAGCTTTTCAAATACAAAAACACGCTCCATTAACATGAAAAGCAAATTAACATAATTTCTAATTGATACAACACTTTCCATTGATTGTGGCTTATTAGCCATTTACTGTACCTCAAAATACGAAATTCCGATAAGAAAAAGCGTGGAAACAAGAATGCGAGAAAAAGTTAATGGAATCACTCGGCGTTCATTGGCTCAGCAGTTGGTTTGATTGACTCATTTTTAACACCGAGCGTTTACAAACTCATACCTGTATACATACATATTCACATATTCATGTGCGTGTTCCGTTTTGCTTTTGTTTGGGGAAGTGTGCCGTTTTTTAACTTTGCTATTTTGTCACTTAATTCATTTAAATTGTATCCAGCCGAAAGTGTGTCAAGCCAATAAAATTGGTTTGATCTGTACGCGCCGCCTATGCAATGACTATTTGAGGTATTCGCTTGATTTTTTCGCAGTCTTTTAAAGGAGATTTAAAAAAATGAGCAGTCAATATTTTTGTAATTTTTTTCAAGTGCCCACAAGGGTACATAGATAAATATTTTGTTTTATCATTTAAGCGAAAACGAAAGTTTCGAAAAGTATAAGGAAATGAAATTTATGTAATTTTTTATCTTCACATCTGCACCTGATGATGACTACAACATTTGGCGTTTCTCGTCACTCAGCGCTTGTGACAAATGTTTTTAACCTAACTTTTACCGGAATTTGTTGTATTTGAAGAAGCAAATGTAAAAAAAAATTATATCATATTGCGAATGAATAAAATGATTATAAGAAAAAAACTTAATAACATTAAAAATATAGTTGAACTTGAAATAAAGAACGAAAATAAATAATAAAATGTGTTTCTGTCAATTTAATAAAACAATTTTGATTTCAAATAAAAACAAAAAATAAGAAAAATGTATTTTATATAAAGATGAAATTTTTAAATAATTTAAGTTTGATTTCAAATAAAAGAAGATACATTTTTTATTTGAAGAGACAAATTTGAAAAATTAGATTAAAAAACATTATTGAAAAAAAAAATCTTAAAAAAATCAAAAAATTTATTTGGACCCGAAGTAAAGGAAAAAAGTACATAATACCATTTGGATTAAAAAAACTGTATTTTATCTTATGCATTATCTGTCAATTCAATAAGAAGGTGTAACAAAATTTTGATTTAAAATTTAAAAAATGTATTTTAACTAAAGAAAAAAGTTTAAATAAATAAAATTGGATTTGAAATAAAAGAAAAAAGTGGATAATAAGTTTTTTATTTCAATAAACAAATGTAAGCAAATTTAAAAAAAAAAAGTTATTGGAAGCAAAAATAATATTAGGTGCGCAACTAAGTTCCCGCTGTGTGTCAATAGATGCCGCCAGCAGTGTGTGCTAGTCAATTCTAACATAACCTAAACGTCATAAACCAAGTTTTGACACATGGTGAACAAACTGCTTTGACACATTAGCGATTTTGTTGGTTTAGTGAATATTTCCTGTTTTTGTGCCGAATAATCGTCATTTGCGGGAAGTGTTGATTTTACTCTTTCATTCGAATAAAACGGCGGCTGAAGCGCATCGAGAGCTACAAAAAGTTTATGGAGATACTGATTTAAGTGAAACAACGTGCCGAGATTGGTTCCGTCGCTTCAAAGACGGTGATTTTAATGTTGACGACCGTCCGCGTGAAGGAAGGCCAAAAACCTTCGAAGACACTGAATTGGAGGCATTGATCAATGAGGATCCGAGTCAAACGCAAGAAGAGCTTGCTTCAGTATTAGGACTTACCCGCCAATCCATTTCCGATCGATTGCATGCATTGGGAATGATTCAGAAACAGGAGACTTGGGTTCCTCATGAGTTAAAACCAAGGGATGTTGAACGTCGTTTTTTCGCCTGTGAACAACTGCTCCAGCGACAAAAAAGGAAGCCTTTTTTTATCGCATCGTGACGGGTGATGAAAAATGGACTCACTACAGCAATCCAAAGAAAAGAAAATCATGGGGATTGCCCGGTCATGCTTCTACGTCGTCGCCTCGGTTGAATATTCACGCTACGAAGGTTATGTTATGTATTTGGTGGGACCAAGTTGGTGTTATTTATTATGAACTGTTAAAACCAAGCGAAACCATCACTTGGGATCAGTATTACCTTCAATTGATGCGATTGAGCCGAGAAGCGGCCGCAATACGCGGAGAGGCATGAAAAAGTTCTACAGCATGACAACGCTCCGCCTCACGTTGCCAAACCCGTTGAAACCTACCTGGAAACACTGAAATGGGAAATCCTAACCCACCCGCCATATTCTCCAGATATCGCGCCGTCCGATTATCACCTGTTCCGATCGATGGCACATGGTCTGGCTGGCCAGCAATTCCATTCATATGAAAATATCATAAAATTGCTTTATCCGTGGCTCGATAGCCTCAAAAGATGAACAGTTTTACCTCGACGGTATACGAGATCTACCAGGGGAGAAAAGTAGTTGCCAGCGTTGGGCAATACTTTCACTGATTCACTTGTAACCATTTTTTCAGAATAATGTTGTATTTTCATCAAAAAAACAGCGAGAACTTAGTTAGAACCTAAAACAAAATTAAAAAATATAAAATTAGACTTCTAATAAAGGAAACAAGCAGGTAATAAAATTTTGAAATAATATAAATTTTATTGAACTTTTCAAAAAAAACAACAAAAATTATAAAAGAAAAGTATTTTAACTAAAGAAAAAAAAAATAAAATTGTATTTCTAATTTAAAATTTTAATGAAAAAACAAAAATATTTCAACAAAAGATATAAATGTAATTCAATTAAAAATTTCTAAAATTGGATTTCGTACATTTCAGCTAAAAACAAAACATTTCAAGATAACAAAATTTTTTACTTAAAGAAAAATAAATGTAAAAAATAACTTATTTATTTCATATAAAAAAAATTATTTCAGGGAAAGAAGAAAAATGGTATTTTAAAATCTCCTAAAATTTAATTTCATTGCAGGAAATAAATAAGTAGCAAAGTTTTCATTTTCGAGAAATAAATCTAATTTCATGAGCAAATCTTTATTGAGAAATAATTGAAAGGATTTTAAGTAAAAAAGAAAATTACTTGAAATAATGAAAAAAATTAAGAAAATGTTACTGAATAAAACTGGACGCATAATAAGAAAAAAGTAAAATATTGATATAAAAAATATTTCATAAAAAAATTAAAAAAATTATATAAAATTATAAATGAGTAATCAACTTAAAGATATATAAAATTGGATTTCAAAGGGGGGTAATAAAATGTGTACCATAAAAAAAATTTATAAAAAAATTCGATTTAAAATAAAAAACGAATTTTTAAAATTTCGATAAATTTATATGACAAAAAATTTAATAAAATTTTGATTTCAAGAGATAACAAATCAACAAAACCAGAATTAAAGAAAAAATGTTACACAGTCTTTATTTCAAATAAATATAAAAAAAATTTAATTAAATATTTAAATACATAATTTTGATTACAGAATTTTTTAAGTAAAGCAACACTTGAAATATTCTGTGGATTTCCCCTCCGCAATACTGTCGATCTTTAACTGATGATTTTAACAAATTAAACCACATTAAGAAATTTTAAATTGCTTTCACATGCGTGCCATGGATTCCTCGTTCAGTGCCATTACACTACATAGTAGTTTTTTTTTTTTTGTTTTTCGCTTTTTGGAACCTTTACTCAAAAATGCCTTTTTTGAAAAATTCCATCAAAAGTGAAAGTAAGCAGCACCAATTGACGATATGCGAAGCGCAAAAATACACCAACGAATTGAGATAAATACAGACAAAACAAAAGTTAAGGTATAAACTGAAAAGCAAATAAAAACTAAGAAAAAAAGTTAACAACAACAAATAAAGAAATTCCCAAATCAACTGTTGTGAGACGCGATAAGCAACAGCAGCCAGCAGCAGCAGCCACTATGCCAACCATAACAGCAACAAAAGCAATAAATGCTGCTCGTGGGCACACAAACACACACACACGCATACAAACATGTGTTCATATAAAAAGTGTGCGACAACAACAATAATAACTTCAGCACGATCATCCTCAGCGGCGATGCGCGTTTCGAATCGATGCCAGATGTCGCTGAGCTTTGAATTGGTGTTGCTAATACCCCTGCTGCTGCTGTAGTTGTTGCTGCAATTGCTGTTGATGGCTATGGCAGTCTGCAGCAAACACCTAAACACCTTTTTTTATTACATTAACTGTTGTAATCGCCGTAATGTTGAGGACATTGCGCTTCATGGTACTTTTGGTGTTGCTGTTGTTATTGTTATTGTACGATTTTGTTGCTAATCGGTTTTTGCTATTTATTGTAGATTTTATTGTTGTTATTGACTGTTGGTTTTTGTCATTATCTTTTATATGCTGTTTTGTTTTTGTGTTTTTTTATTTTTGCTGCCGATGTTATGACTAAATTTGCAGTTTTTTATATTTTTCAATAAACTTCTCACTCTGCTATCGTTTGTGAAGTGGCACTTTTACAGTCGATTTTTGCTCGGTTGGGGGCAATTTTTGCTCGCCGCCCAGGTAAGTCACTCAGGTATCACCTTCAGAAGAGCACAGAAGCGCTGTCTTTCGCACAAATATGTTCAGCTAAATGAGCTGACTCACAGTACTGCCTTTACTAGATTTGATAAATAAGATAAACGAGTGGATGTAGTGAAAATAGATAAACAATTAGTTACTTAATATGCATTCAGGAATATCTCTTGCCATCTTTGGCTGAACATGTACGAGTATATGAGATTAAAGGCTTTTCTGGGCGAGCATATCTAAGGCACTCTCTATAAATCAGCCACTGTGCTGTATGTTGCTAAACGCAGAAAGTTATTGGAACACATATAATCCGATCATACGATGAGGTGGTTTTTTGAAGGTGCGAAAGAAAGCTTCACCGAATTATTTGTGAATATTTTTATGACAGATAATTTTTTCACGACCTCAAGTTCCAACACAATAGGTTTGAATAATCGGCCGCTGTAGCCGCGCGAATACCATTTGGTTGATGCCAGTCTGAAGTGCCAACTTTAGACAGGAAGATTTATATGAAAGAAACAATTTTTTTAATATCGGCCATATACGGAAAGGCAATGGCAAACCTCAGAGTGCATTCCTGCCCCGGAAAGCTGCTCATAAAAAATCATTAGATTCCAATTTATAAATTCCATCCCTGATGTGAGAATCTGAAAGGGCTGCACAATACGTTTCCACAACTGTAATGCCCTCATCATTTGATGATAAACGCTTTTCAGTCATGCCTTTTTTAGGGCTGGAAACAGGTGAAAGTTTCTAGGAGCCAAATTTGGTAAATACGGTGATGAAAACGAATTTTTTTTCTTTTGCAAACTAAGTTTTTTTTCATTATTTTTTTTCCTTCAGCTAGTCTAAAACACTACAATAATATTCACAAATTATTGTTTTTCTAGCTTACAAATAATCCACAAGCAAAATTCTTTTGCCATCCCAAAAACTGATGCCAACATCTTCTTGGCCGATTTCTGGACACGAACTCATTTCGGAGCCGAAGAACCAGGTTCACACCACTTTTTGGCCTATTGTTTTGATTTAGGATAGACCCAAGTCTCATCCATAGTGATGTATCCATACACAAAATCCACTTTATCCTTTCGAAAGCGCTCTAAATGTAGCTGAGAAAATCGCATTCGAATGTGATTTTGTTTCATAGTTAGTGAGTGCGGCCGGCACCCATTTTGAACACAGTTTTCTGAAACCCAACACTTCAGTCAAAATATTGCTTACACTACCCAATGAGATGCCTTGGGCTTCTACTTAATCTCTTTCAGTCACTCGACGGTTTTCCAATACGATATCCTGTATTTTCTTTACGATGTCTTTTGCTGTTTCTGTTTTTGGACGTCCTTGGCGTAGATCGACTTCATGGCTTGTACAACCACGTTAAATACAGCAACCCATTTTTCTACTATACTAATTGATGTCGAAAAGTCCTTATACATTTCCAACATTCGTTCATAAATATCATCTGCTTTTGAACTTTCCGAAAATAAAAATTCAATCACTGCACGATATTTGATTTCTTCCATTGTAGAAAATACTGTGACACGTCGATGCTAAATGACTAGTTTATACGCGTTTTGCTATACTCGGGGATTTTCTGTTGTCGAAAAAAATGGTTCAAACAACTTTAGATTGTGGCCAAAAATAGTCACGTAAATTTACCTTTTTCTTGCTCCCAAAATAAAAATGCTGGAGATATGCCACAATTGTGGGAATAAATTAATAAGAAAATAAAAAAAAGATTTTTGGTTCGAGGATTTGGAAAAAGCGTTGGCACAAGGGTATCATTTCGTAGGCGGATTACTTTGAAGAGGTATAGGTAAATAAATATTTTTTCGGGAAAAATAAAGTCACCTTCCTTTTTGAATACACCTCGTACACCAAAATTTAAAGTAAAAGCTTACCTTCGCCATGTGTTATTAAGCCTCTCAATTTGAGCCTTGAAAATTAAGTACTAACTTGCGGCCTGAGTTTGAAGAAACAGACATAGACGATTTTTATTTTCAACAGTAGAGAGCCATAAGTCACACAACACGGGAAATATGGCATCTAAGCTTCCTGTCCGATTAATTTTACGTAAGGGTGACATTAACGGGTCACCTAAATCATGCGATCTAAGTCCATAGACTACTTTTTGTGGGGTTGTTTGAAAAGTAAAGTCTAAGTGAATAAGTCAACAATGATTGCAGTGCCGACATACAACTTTCTTATAGAGATTGCGGAACTCAAGGCGATACTGTTTGACTGAGTCCTTGAAAATTATAATTCTCGTATGACAGCCTGTAGACGCGCTTATGGTGGACAAATGGTGTCATTTTTCACTTATATGTAAATAAATATATTTAAATGAAAATAGTGAGAGCTGAAAGAATTTAGGCGCATTTTTTTGACAGATCCCTTACAAAACTAATCGTAATTAGGGCAAATTTATATAAAATTCCACTCATTTTCGGTTTTAACTTGCGCCTTTAGTTGTTAGTTCCTCTCTTTCTATTTCGCCTCTTTCACTCTCACTACCAGCGTAAAACATCAATCTAAGCATATTTCAAAACAAACAGAGACCAGCTGCATTATGTTGCTGCAACATGTGTCCACAACCGCTGCTATGTATACCTTCTCATATACATGCATACATGCATACGTGCATAGCATGGCTAAGTATGGTCTTAACTTTCGTTATTGTTGCAAGACAAAAGTATGTGGACAATGCGTTTTTTTCCAGTTTGTCGCATAATAAAATTTGCTAACGGAAATCAAAGTGTTGCGCATGCGCCAACAATGCAATAATAACACAACAACAACAGCGCGAACACGTCTCCACAACCAGATTTAAATAGCAATTGTAAACAAATAGAAAAACAGCATTTCGCAAGGCAAATCGAGTGAATAACAAAAGCTGATTATAGCCATTTCACCACTTCAATTGCAGCTGGTTAAGGTCAAGCGATCGCAGCACGAATTTCTGTTTTGTTGCATGAACATTTTCCAGCTTCATCTTTCATTTATTACACATTTTCTGATGCAATTCTTCATACAGCTAATTTGTGAGTAGCTGGTTACAGTGGGTTCAATGGAAATTGCGCCAAAAACTCGCATTTCGAAAAAGGGTAAAAAGGAAGCGATGATGTTTCGAAATTTTATAACATTGAAATTGATTAGCAATGACATTTAATAACAAAATAATTTGAAAATATGTTTTGGCAACAGTCAATTTTTTATGCCTTCATGCATATTTCTAAAAAAGAAACAAAAATATTGAGAAAAATGATGATTTTTTTTTATTTATTTGGGAAAATAATAAATTCCAATGTATTATTTAATTTTGGAATTGCAGTTTCATAGCTAATTTAGTGTTTTCCCTGTGCAATACAGGGGCCAAGTCGCTGCATCGAGTCCAAAGGGTGGACCATTGACTGGTTAGATTTAGGACGTTGGAAGAATAGGCACAATTTGGATGTTTTTTTAGCAGGGCAATGAAATAAATTAAGTCCCTGCAAAGAGTTTTGGGAAGTGCGCGTGGCCGGACCAACCGCACTTGCAAGTTTTAATTAAAGGTGAATGGCTTAAAAATGGCGCAAACTTTATCACCCCAGGCAAGGGGAAAGGATGATATTTTCGATATATCGATTTAATTAAAAAACTCAAAATCAAAACACAAAAAAAAAATCGTCTGAAGAAGGGTAAAAAAAATGTAATACAAGCCGGCGCCAAATTAATCACTCCAGGCAAGAGACAAGGAGCATATTTTCGATATATCGAATAAAAAAGAATTCAAAAAAAAAAAAAGTACAAAAGCAATCGTCTTATAAAACAAAAACAAATAATGTAATACAAGGCGGCCCAGAGAAGAAGCATGGAGAATATTTTCGATATATCGAATAAAAAAAGATTCAAAATCAAACAAAAAAAAAATATACAAAAAAAATCGCCTTACAAACAAAAACAAATAATGTATTGTAATACAAGGTGGAGCAAAGTTAATCACCCTATTGGAAGATAATTATAGTTTTTGCAAATGGCAATGGCAGCTGCAGCATACAAACAGATACGCAATGGTGGGCGTAAAGGTCAACATATAGATGTCCATCACATCCATAATAATTTTTTTATTTATTAGAAAAGTTATTCAATAGCAAAATTTATAGAAAAAATCATCCCTAAACCCATAAAGCACGTAATTGGCAAAATGACAGTTATAAAGTTGATATTTCAAGTGAAGTGGCCGGTCAGCCATTTGCTTGAGCTTATATTTTATTTACTAAGCAATGGACTTCTTCTCTCTAATGAATCAAAATCATTGAAAGATATTGGAATTGAAATGCATAGCATTTTCAAGCATTTTTAAAAACTAACCACACAATGGCCCACCCTTTCATGCAAGTTAGTGACCTTAGCAAAAACAACAAACAAAAACACAACGACGATTAATTTTTTTTTATGATACCCTTTTTTTTTATCTGCTTACCACCGTTATTATGGTCAGTGGCCCTTGTGCGACAGCTGCAACATTAGTTGATGCATTTAAATTTCTAAGGCATTCGTCACTAATTAAGCTACAGAGATGAAGCTGCAACTTTCATCTTGAATGGCATCAGCCACAAAAGGTTTAGCGTACAGGAAAAAATGGGGAAAAGCGCAGCAATAGCAAACGTGAATTTCAAACAAAAAGTCGCAAGAAAAATGATAATTTTTTTATAGTTTCGGTACCATAAAAATCGCTACGTTTCCGTCAAACACTCATTCATGCCCCAATCAATGACATTAATGTTTTAATTTCATGATAAAATTTGCATTTAAAGCTCCCCCCGGCCAATATCAATTGTTGGCCTTAATGCTGACTTTCAATTTGCTTTCAGTTTCTTTGACTGACTTTTCGTAATTTTGATTGTCATTCGTTGTTGCTACGTACCTATATGCGATTTTATTGCCACTAATTTGCATAATAGGGTTGTCAGTCATGACCATCTACATACCTACCGCTGCGCCAGGTGTTCAAACTTATAAGTTTTATTTTCATCCTTTAGTTAAGTAAAAAATTCAGTGCTTTCAATTTTGTCTCTTGGGACTTTTCACAAGTGTGAAAAACTTTGGGCACTTCGAGGCATGACGCTATAAAGGAAAAGTAATGGCTGCGACTGCTAATCACCAAAAATTTGATACTTAATTTTCTCTATAAAGACTTAACTCAGCCTTAACTCGAAGTAATTGTGCTTCTGTGTTAGTTCTCCAGTTCTCCAGTTTTTCAGTTCCCTATTTCTTTCCTTGTGAGTAGAGATAGAGAGTCTTCTATTGCTACCCGGTCACTTGCAGATTAACTGTAATGAATGGAAAAAATCTATGGCAGGTTTTTCATTTTCAATAAATTGTTTATTCCACTATTTGCATAGCAAGTCCCACAAAACGTCTCGGGTCATGCTGTCTAATCTACATCTACATCCACTTACTTAATAACCCATGTAGAGAGCCAAATGTGTACCAGGCGAAAAAAGACAATCATGCGGTTTAGAAATTAAGAGAGATTAAGAGCTTAAATATATTGAAGCACCTGCCTACCCAATAATCATCTTTGGTTGTTGTGGCCAGCATTTCAAATAAAAGATATTGGTGAAACCTGGGAATCTATAGGTACATATGCATGTATGTATGTATGTATGAAAAAGGCATTTAATTGGCAAGAAATAAGGAAATATTATATCAGCAGTAAACTTCAGTGAAAATTTTTCAAAAGCAAATTAACTTCCTCACTCTTCAATAAAGCACATAACTTCAACAATAAATAGTAAAACAGTTGCTCAAATAAACACTTAAAATTGTTGTTTGTATGTTTGAGTGAAACTTTCCACTTGCCATATATAGGGAAGTATGCATGAAGCCCTGAAGTTGGCGCATGAAATGCAAGAAAATGCGTTTATGCGATGTTGCCATATTTCTTCTTGGTAAATTAGCAGCAAAAGAAAGAAGGGTAAAAGTATTTATTAGTTGTTTGGGTTTTGCACAGGATCACCTACAACAGTTGCCTTGAATGGGATAAAAGGTTATGGGAGCAATTATACAAATCATTTAAAGCCGATTTGAAGTCAAAATAGATTGCATTTAGCGGGAAAAAATTTCTCATTCAGAAGAACAACACATCGGTGTGCAAGTTTGGAATCGCTGTGGCGCAACTGCATAAATCAGGCTACGAACTGCTTCCTCATCCAATATAATTTTCTCATTTACCATAGATCAATGAGACTATTTGCTGTTACCGAATATGAGAAAGTGGATTGGCGGTAAGTGATTTGGGTTAAAAGAAGGGGGTGTCATGAAAAAATGCCTGTTTGGAAAGTTTCGAGAAATCGTGTTATTTAAAGAACGGGCAAAAATTACAGAAGGCTTGTATAAATTATAAATATTAGTTAATAAGAAAGAAAATCTTGCTGTAGTGAATAAACTCCACCGCTCCAGACATGCCAAGACTCTGCTATTAAGACAGCTATGGGCACCTCCCAGGCACAACACCTACATAATGAGTCAGAGATGCTACCTATAAAGGAGCACAACAAACTGCTCAGCAAACTAGCTTTTACTAGGGTGCTGCCGCAGATTTCACCCATATACAGCACCTGCTTGAATCAGAGCCACCTCCCAAGCACGTCAGGAGGCATCTCTTTAACTACTCCGACGAGATCCAGGACAAAACTAACCGACAACTACTTGACCGGACAGTGTTTAGATATACATTTAAGTCATCGGAAGACACTTACCACCTCAAGCTTCCGACCCCCCAATGCCGTAATCGGAGTCCAAGCACCACCCATAGCAGATGAAGAGTTCCGAGTAACCTTGGCACAATTACGTTCTGGATGCTGCAGCGCGTTAAGCTCCTACTTATGCAGAAGTGACCCCGACAGACTAAACATACATATGTCCAGCATGTAAAGGCACCACGCACAAACCTAACCACCTTTTCACGTGCCCCACCAAATCCACTTATCTAACATCACTCTCCCTCTGGACCCAACCTGTCGAAACAGCAAGTTTCCTGGGCCTTCCGTTAGACGAGTTACATGAAGCTGACCGGGTTTAGTAAGCTGCGACAACAACAATAAATAAATTCTACCAATAACCGGGTCGCTGTTATATCTTCTCAAAAACTGCGCTCTATATTGGTTTTCATTGAACAGGCGAATCGAAGAATGGGCCACGCGTGGGGTCGCAAAGCAGAGTATGCCCAGGTTCAATGAAAGAGGTTTTATATCTTTACTCTTTCTAATTGGCCCGTCACAATGGGTCCGCTTCGTCCTATCAAATCAATGGAGGCAGTTATACTAAGATTAAAGGTTGCTCAGGAATGTCTGGCAGCTATAAATGATATTAGCACCATCTTCAAAGTCAGCCTTATATGGGGTCCTGGACATAGATATATTGAAGGAAATTGTAAGGCCAGAAAGGGCTCGAAAACAAAGGTAATTTTGGAATTCCTATGGCAACTTGCAAATAAAGATTAAAAAGTAATATTCTCCAAGAGGCCAATAGGTCATGGAGAGAAGAAAATACTTGTGTTACAACCAGGATAATTTAGCCGGAATTGGATAAGAAAAGATCAAGCGAATTGCTCAATCTCTCAAGAGAGAACATCTCGAAGGTCGTGACTTGTGTCGCTGGTCATTGGCTGTTAGATAGGCACTTCTTCTTCTTAGAAACGAGGAAGAGAAAGAAACAGTAGAACACTTCTCTGTAATTGTGCAGCCTTTACTAGGAGTAGAGGAGCAGTTGTTAGGAAAATACTTTTTTAACTCTCTTACGGAACTGTCCGGTGGTAGGATAAAATCTATCCTACGCTTCATAAGAGCGTCTAAATGGTTCCATGACGAATCAACACTGTAGTTCCCGTATTGCAGAGCGGTGCCAAAATGGACCTACACAGTCTGAGTGAGTTGACTATTCTAAACCGACTGCCACAAAACCTAACAAAAACTAACCTGAAGACAGTTTATACTACATCAAAAATCATATAAGGCAAAACTTCAAGCTTTGTACCAGATTTTTCAAAATTTCTTCAAAGCATTGAATTTATTAACTAGAAATTCTAGAAGTTTTCTGGGTATGTAGTTTTAGAGCCCATTGAATTTTAGTAAAACTAACTGCAAGTTTCAAGTGACTATAAAATATCGTTGATTTTTAGTAATTTTTTTTTTGTTGACAGTGCCAGGTTTTTTTTCCATATAACAAAATTCTAGCAGGTACTTCGTGTGGAAGCAAGGGCGTGACACTTCAGTGTGGTTATTTGCACGTTTGCCCTAAGTATGTTTCTCTAGAGTCCACAGCGAGCGGCAGCCACCGTAGCTTTACCCAAACTTAGCTGAATTTCAGTACGCAAATAGGAGACGATACTGAAAAATAAAACGCTTTTAAGATGATGAGGAACAGGGTGTGCCTTATTTCAATTTCCAACGACTTATTGACCCACTCTGTATTCTCCTCACATTACTAAGCTTACGTAACCCAGAAACCACTGCATGTGTGTGTGCATAATTTTAAATTTTAAATCTGCAATTTTCTCAGCCTTGTCTGCAACATATGTAGGTATGTATGTGTGTAAATAAGTGTTCAACAACACTTTCGGTCATAGCTGGGAATTGGAAAAAAAATTCAAAGTCCCGCTCACATAACCAGCACAAATTGGTCAGTGAAAATATATAAATTGACATGCCAACGGAAATGGAGGTTTGTTAACAAAAATCCAAATGTGTTTGAGTTGTCTGACAGTTGATGAATGATTTAAGGGCTAAACAAATTAGCAGGCGATTCCCAATTTTCGCTTGCTCACATGCGATTATAGACGGCGGCAGAAACCAATAATCATTTTTTGTTTGATACACCGGAAGTTGTAACCTTCCCATATGAGCTCATATTTGTTCAAAATAAAATTCATAATTATTATAAAATAATTACAGTTTGCTACGAAAACGCAAATAAATCTTCAATCCCACAATTTCACTGCCGTTCATCATCAATAATGCAAATTGTTTATGTGGCGCACACTTTGACCGGACCGGCAGTGATGGAAGAAAAATAGCAAACAAAGAAAAAAAAGCAACAAGATAAAAAAGTGGTGTAAAAAAGCGCAAATGGAAGAAATTGACGACTTGGCTTGATTCAGCGGTTAATAGCTTGCGCCGCTGCCCTTTCACCTGCCCACTGGTGAATACCAGTTTTTGCGCCACGGTACAGCTTTTAAGTACTCAGTTCGGCAGGGACGCCTGGAAAATTGTTCGCCTGGCCAAACAAGTACTTTTTCTCCCCCATCTCTATGTGATGTGTGTGTGCGCTTTTTGCGAAAGAGATAAATCCGTATACATATAAAAAAGTTGCAAGCATTGAAAGCTTATTATTTTTGTTGAAGTTTGTTTGAAGTGTGCATTTTTGTGTATGTATGGGTGTATGCAAGCAAGCCTTCTTTCGCTTCCGTGCGCTTTTCGCGCATTTTGAAGATGCAACTGACCGTCGAGTGCAGTTAAAACTTCAGGCACACACACACATATGCACACATACAAGCATGGATATTACATATTTTCTAGTGTGGCAAATTGAGCTGGTGCAACATGTTTGGCAACTTTTCTGCAAGCATGTATAGGTTTGGGTCTGTGTGTGTGTACGAGGTTTGCTCAAAAAAAGGTGATTTTTCAAATTACGCGGTTTTCGACTTTTTATTTTTTGTTAATGGCACTCGTCTCCCCAATGTAATCGTATGTAGAAATAATCAGCCTTTTTTGCATTTAATTTTTTTTTATTTTTTGAAAGATATAAAGGTATGACTTGTTTTGATGTGTTTGACGATTTTTTTGCTTTCGAGAAAAATCTATTAAAAAACCTGTATATTTTGGGCGAAAATAACTTTGTGTGCCAACTGATTTCGGCTGCTTATTAATCTATTGATGCAATTTTGTAGTAAGGAAAAACGGGGCAAAAGCTTAATCCTCTTTTTGAGAAAGGAGTAAAAAATTGAGAAAAGGTCGACCATAGAACAATTTTATGTTATTTAAATGCCGAAAGCCCTAGTAGCCAGGGCTTATCTTTATGGATTAGTTATTCATAATTAGTTCTCAGTTTCGGCGAATTTTGCTCGTTGTCAATGGAGTGGGGAGCTAAGGAAAATCGCATTGCAGTGATTGCATTCCAAAGAGTGGTAAAAGTGCAAGTGAGATTTAAGGAATCCTGCAAAACGTTTTTCTAAAACGTCTGCAGTGACAGAGAGAAAACGAAGTGGTCATCCTTGCGTGGTTCAAACCAGTCCAGCCATAAAAGTCGTTCGAGAGAGAATTCGCAGAAATCTTCTTAGAAAGCAGAAAATCATGTCCACGGGAATGGATGTATCGACCAGCTCCAAGTCAAGTCGAATTAGAGGTGATCTTCACATGAAAGCTTTCGGTCGCTCAACTAGTCATCTTTTGACAACGCGCTTCAAGAAAATTAAACTCAACAGATATAAGCAGCCTCTTCGGTGGCACTCGGCCAACGACCGTGAATATATTATTTTCCCAGATGAGGAAAATTTTCACTCCTGAAGAAGTTTTTAATAACCAAAACGACAAAACCTATACTAAAACTTCTAAAGACGCAAAAATGTTGTTCCAAGGGCTTAGCCTGGCCCGTCTCCGTAATGGTTTGGTGGAGAGTATATGTAAAATGTTTCTCTTCATTTCTGCAAAAACCGGGCTGAGACCAGAGCAAAAGTGTTCCAGGAGCAGTAAGCAGTACTCTCTCAGACATCGAGACAAAGGATTTGCTGCTATACTTGGACCTCACTAATTGGATCTGACTTGGAAACAAAAAAAAAAAGAACATCATCATCACACGATATAGTGGTAGTAAAACGGTGCTGGTCACTAATTAGGAGCATTTCAGCTCAGAAATGTTCAACCACCTCAACAACAACAACAACAACAACTCTCTTCAATGGGGAGCTTTAGATTTTCCAACATGATTCCACTGCAGATCATAAGACCCAGCTATGGCTATTAAATAATATTCCTGGGTTCATAGCCGCAGAAGTTTGGTCTGGAAGGCAGATCTGAATGCATTGGACTACAATTTGTGATCAGAATTGGAGAGCATGGCCTGTCGAAGACCACGTAGAAATTTAGAGACTCTTTCCGACTCTTCGTTACGAGTCAGGAATTTTGTTATGCGTAAATTTTGTTATGAAATATTTCCACGCTTTCCACTTGAAAAAAAAAAAAATCAGCCACAACATGAACTCAACTCAGTACCGAGAAGCTGCAATTTGACATTATTAGACTATTTTTATAATAAACATTACTCCACCCATTCAGAGATAATTCAAGAGTTGCAACACGAAATTGAAATTGCCATTGTTTATAAAGGTGACGGAATTCTAGAAATTTTACTAAATATTTTATTGATATTGGGCTGCTGTAAAAACAGTCGTGGAAGATATTTGATTGGAATTGTGTTTCATGAGGTGAGATCTATAAAAAAAAAATAATTGGCGCGCACAATTTTGTTAGGTTTTGGCCAAGCTCCTCCTCTCATTTGTGGTGTGCGTCTTGATGTTGTTCCACAAATAGAGGGACCTACAGTTTCAAGCTGACTCCGAACGGCAGATATTTTTATGAGGAGTTTTTTCATGGCAGAAATACATTGCCATTGCCTGCCGAGGGGCGACCGCTATTAGAAAAATATTTTTTCTTAATTTTGGTGTTTCATCGAGATTCGAACCGACGTTCTCTCTGTGAATTCCGAATGGTAGTCACGCACCAACCCATTCGGCTACGGCGGCCGATAATTTTAATAATTTATCCTAAAAATATAGTTTATTACCAACAAAAATCATAATAAACAAAGTTCCAAACTTTGTGCAAATTTAATATATATTAAAAAAACTGTATAAAATTTTTTTAATTAATATTTAAAAAAAGTCAGGTATGTAGTTTTATAGCCCTTTGAATTTTGTTATAACAAAGTGCATATTTGAAGTGTCTCAAAAATTGCGTTGAATTTTCACAATTTTTTTTGCTGATGGTTTAGCGTATTTGTTCCATACAACCAACTCCTAAAATTTTTTCTAAGGAGGAAAATACCTAAAATAAATAATTTGAAGTCAGAAATAATTATTAAAAATAGACGCGATTTATGAGCTACCTGAAGTTTGCACTTTGTTATTTCCAAATTCATTGGGCTATAAAACTGCATACTTCAAATTTATCTATTTAATGAAAAAACTGTGAACCAAAATTATTTTATATTCTAATATTATATTAAAAGAATTTATTTATTATATTATTTTTAATATTTTATTTTTATATTCGTATTTTTTTTATTAAAATTTTTATTAAATTTTAAAATTTTCATAAAAATTTTATTTTTTTTATAAAAATTTTTATTAAAACACGCGGTGGCGTGTGGCAGTGGTATGTCCTATTATATAAATAAGTGGCATGTAAGCGGCGCTATGTTTACATATTCGTAGTTTAAATAAAATACGAATATAAAAATAAAATATTAAAAATCAATCAAATTTTAATAAAAATCTTAAAATTTAATAACAATTTTAATAAATAAAATACGAACATAAAAATGAAATTATTAACAATAATAAATTATTTTTTTTTAATATAAAATTAGAATATTTAATAATTTTTTTTTTCATAAACTTTTTGTGAAAATTTTCAATTTTTCTTTTAAATTTGTACAAAGTTTGAAACTTATTGAAAATGGTTTTTATAGATGAATTAACTAAATTTTTTAAATTACGTAGAAAAAAAAAAAAATCTAAGTTTGTTCGTAGTCCCTATGCTATAGTTATTTAGCACACTGGGCCTCTATAAAGGACTACTTTGGAAGGAATAAATAAATATTTTTCGCGCAAAATAAGAAATCACCTTTTCGAACAAATCTTATGGGTATTTATACACACATACATATATGCATTTATTCTCTCACTTTAATACTGCTTTGGCCTATCTCCAATAATAGTGAATTTTGACTGACGACTACTGAGCCCAGAAGCCTCAGATTTTTCACTGTTTTTGCACTCATTACGCAACTTGTGATTCGAGTGTTTTTTCCTTCCCAATTACATAATCCACCTTGGGTTTATTTCAATGAATTGTATACCTGCCTCCCCTAGTTCCTTAGAAATCGCACTATTTTTTCTCTTTTTGAATAAAACTGCACCTCTCCTCTTCAGAAGGAAAACTGCACTTCTATGGGCAGCTTCCTTACCGCATTCCTTTCAACTCCACCCGCTCCAAATAGCGGCAATGCAATGTGGCATGCAACAGCTAATTTTTGTGCATACACGCACACACACACATACACATATAATAAGTGTTTTATTTATAGTAAGTAGTATACTTTTCGAGTTATAATATTAGTAGTGAAATTTTATGTACCATTTTTCAACTCAATTTTTTTTTCTTAAAACTGGCTCTGTTGTAATGCAAATCTGACCATTACTACATTTTTGCAGCAATTTGTATTTTTTTTTTGCATTCCTTGCACTTGTCCATCTATGCAGGCGCTCGAGCAATCAGATGTGTTTGGATGTGCCTTTGTGTGTGTCCCCATATATATACAATAATATGTAAATATATGTAAGTATGTAAGTGGTGTTTGCGCATTTCTTAGCTGTTGAATGCTAATTAAATGCTAAAAATAGCAAGTTCCCAATTGCATGCCGTTAACACTAACAACAACACCACCACCACCACCTCAAGCAAAACTATCATTCAATGCATTTTTGCGCATTACGACAGTGCGGTGGCGTGTGGCAGCGGTATGTCCTATTACATAAATAAGTGGCATGTAAGCGGCTGCTATGTTTACATATTCGTAGTTTTCCTCGCTACTAAACATTTCAGTAGCAAATTGCTGATAGATAACTCTTAGCATGAACGCCTTATGTAATGCACATCGCATCTGGTAACTCTACAACTCGAAAGATGTCACTCCTGTTTTGGGTGCACGCTTTTTAGCTAACAAAATGAAAATGAATGGTATTTCATAATAGCAACAAAGGCACTGGTTGCTCTCCTCCCGCCTAACCGACAGAAGGGGCGCAAACCGTATGAGGTGCGAATAATTTTTGTTATGCCACCGAGCAAAAAAGGCAGAAGCAATGAAGTTGTTTGAGCGTCGATTTCTAAAAATTTGCAGCAACAGATAAAAATTCATCAGCGGATTAAAAAATTGAAGTTTTATCAACACCGATCAGTTATTTGGAGTTGATAGTATCGTTTTCTTTAACGTAAAAATCGGGTCTGATATATCAAAAGTGCTGGCATGAGAGATACATTTCGGCATGAGAATTGAAGTGATTGGAATTTTTCTAAATTTAGTTTTAAAAAAGAGGTCTTAAGTGCCTAGATACTCGAGAGAGTGCAATAAATTAACTTCCGCGAAAAAAAATGTACTTATCCCCAGCGTTTTTCTGCGACTAACAACAATGCGAAGATTGGTAAGCTTTAGACGACTATTGTAAATAGAAAGGTCATATAGCCAGTGCCATCGAAAATCTCCTAAATTAAAATGTAAAAACCGTGCCTACCTATTAGGCAGTGCCCCGTTATGACTGAAAGCAGTGTGTGACTGAAAGACTGTGCTTACTTTGGCTTAGCAGAGATTCTGGCGTTTAGCATTGAAAGTCGGCCACAATTGTCGGGTAATTCTGTAGGTGGTTTCATTACACCATATTTCGATTGCTGTTCTTACGCTTTCTTCAAGGATGAGTAGCTCACATCTTTGGAAGTGTTTGCCTGTCCCCTTTATCCTCAATGTCGCGATGGTCAGGAACCAATGTTACCTTTAGGTGAAATGAGTCAGCCATCTATTTAAGAGATGTGCGACATTTCGTAGCTACCTTGGAGGTTGTCGACTGTTTTGTGAGGGATTTTCTCGCCACCTGGCTATCAAATGTAGATATCATTTCAAGGTATCGTATCACACTGTACCAGTGTCACGGTTTTCATTATTGCCATCAGTTCAACCTGAAAGGTACTACAGTAGTAGGTGTGCCGAAAACCGAAGGAGATCCCCAGATGTTCAGAGTATACACCTCCGTCCACCCTGCCCTCGAACTTTGAGCCATCTGTGTATACATGGATGAACTCACCTTGACTTACATCGTTCCGCTCCTACTCTTCTCTCTTGAGGGTAGGAGAGTCGTGAACATTGTAATGGCAGGTGTAGGCGGGAGTGCATAGTCTCCAATCTGCCAAATTCGGTACTCGTTTCAGAAGCCCAGTGTAGCCACTTCCCAGTTTCTGTGATCGTTTGATGGGGAGTTGCCTACAACGAGCCCTATTTTTGTGTGGGAGTGCCAAAACCTCGGTGAGTGTATAACAAAGGTTGTGGATCCCTAAAACACAACTTTACATGAAAATAAATCACTGGTTTAACTTTCGGCAAGATCAAAACGACTCTAGCAATGACTCAAAGCGCCATATACCTGGTGTGAGTCTGTGTGGTGTCCCAGAGCTGAATCTATTTGGCAAGAAGCTAAGATAGATTCTAGCGCCTATGGCTTAGGTTAGGATAAATGGCTGTTCTTGGGAGTGATCCACTTGGACATACATATATTGAAAATTCGTCCGTTGTGATACGATACACGGGAAAGGAGAAGGGCGGGGAGAACGGGCCTTAAGATTAATGGATGATGAAGATGACGCCGACGGTGGCTAATGGACATTCTTAATTACCCGCTCTAAGCTACTGTTCCTCTTCACCAGATGTGTGGTATTTAAACCCGCAATAAAGTAAAAGAGTGAGATCCCAGTTGTCTAAAGCTTTCCCGCCGACAATGGCAGATGTTGTGCGTGAGAGAGATGTCCTTCCCTTTTATGAATACGTTCCATTGTTTCTCTAATATAGCAGAGCTTCCGATTCTTGCTTTATTAAACTTTTTGCTATATTCTAATGACTATTGCCAATTTTCATAATCTTCATCAAACTGAAGTTATATTTATGATCGCCTGTGTAGAGTTGTATACCAAAATCTGGTTATTATTTAGGAGAAGTTGGTTATGTAGGCTTTAACTGCTATTTTAGTGGCACAAGAAATGGATTCAATAGCTTTTATAACCTCTTCGGAATGAAAATAATGCACACAAATTTTACTTTCTAAAAAAAAGTAGTCATGAAGGCGGACTGTTGGTATTATTTTTTATTTTGCTCTCCCTGGCGCCTACTTTACCCACACCACATTCTCTTCAAAATAATTTATATTAAATAGCACACATTTACCCCTCTTTAAAATTTCAGTAAAGTAGTTTAAAAATTCCCACAAAAAAAAAAAGAAAAGGTTTTTAACTCAAACTTCCTGCTTTTTTCACTTCAGGCACAAAATACCTTAAACATCTTCCTAAAATTGCCTTCATTTTATTTGTTTGCACTGTTTTTTAATTTGCACTCTCCGGAAGTTTGCAACTTCCTATTCATTAAAATTTGCAACTTCACACGCCACAACGAGGTAGAGCTGCTTTCATACATATAAATACCAGCGCTAAACTTTAATCAGAAATGTGTAATTTTAAGCTTATCGAACATTGCAGATATGAATATTAAAATACAATTAAAATTAATGAAGGAAAATACACCAAATGTAGGAAGACGTAAACTGTAAATAAAGTAATGGTACTGCAGCTCTTTGTTTTCTGAGGCAATGCCGCTTTCTAGGGAATCCGGGCACAAATTCGATTTTTATGTCAGATTTTTTTCATTTGCTTAATGAAGTTTGGTATCAGGTATTCAAAAAGATCAATTATACTAGCAAACAAAAAAAATAAAATAAAATAAAATAATGGACAAAAATTTATTTATTTCTCTAGTCTTTTAATTTTTGGATGAAATAAATTTCAAAGCAATGGATATCAGGAACGATAAGGACTTTGAGCTAGGGTAAATTTTCTTCCCTGATGACTCAAAACTAAATAATAGGGACGGCATTTAATGGCAATTAACTCAGAAATGCAGAAACTATGTCTACGGCTATGTGGCTACTGCAGTGTTTTTCAAGCTGAGCTTATCACAACTGATCTACTCTGACAATCAAGCATTAGCTCCAAATTAGCAATTGAATGAAGGGTAGTCTAAGCTAAGGGTGGTCTGGCTAAGCGGTAGACTACTAATGTTGGTTGGGTTTCTGGAAGCAAAGACATTCCTTGAAATTGCATTGGGGATGAACTGGCTAAAAGCCTTTTGGCTCCACGGACTTGCCTTTTTTTCTACTAAACTACTGCATGTAACGTTACCGAAAACAACACACGTGGAGTTTCACGGCCGAGTGTACATGTAAGTGTGTGTGTGTATGTGTCGACACGCTAATATGGGCGATTATGTTTTGTTTTTGTCTGCCCTGTAGTTAATCCGAAAAAAAATTAATATTTTAAATTATGGAAAACAATTCTTTTCTTTTCCATAAGTTTGAGCACCACTTGTAATAAAAGTGCGGAAAAGGCTGAGAAAACATTTTTGATTTCATTTTGATAGTGATTATGATTGCCTAAAAATGAAAACCCTTTTCTTTAATATTTTCTTTCTTTAATATTTTTTCAACATTTTGATCGAATGAAATAAAGAAATGGCTCGATGGGTGAAATTTAAATTTCGTACAATTTTTGTGGGTATATTGGGTTATAAAAGGTGCATTTAACATTAGTCGTTTTATAACTTTTTGCTTGGTTTTCCAAAACTCCCACAAAGTCGCTGATTTGCATGCTTTTAAAATGTTTGCGAAGGATGGGAAACGATTTTTTTTAAATAATCCATGAAGAGAATTTATTTCTAGTTTTAAATTATGGATTAGATATCGATGTTCCCTTCAAAGTTCCTTCTTCAGATATTCATATCGAGATTTACAAGACGAGAAAAAGATGCAAATTGGAGCTAGAGTGGCTTAGAATTGCATGATACCAGTTGTTTGGAAAATTTTTTCATCGAAAATTCTCAAAACTAGAAATTCAAGGTTTCAGATGTTTCAATACCTTCGTTTGACCATTTTTAACTAAGATATAACCATTTCTAAAGTCGCTAAAAACCACTAAAGCAGCATAAAATTCGCATTGAGTTCTGGCACTTTTGACGTGACAACGTCTTATAATTCGATGTAGCCAGCTGCACGCACTAAAATTTGCGGCGTTACCTTGCTTAAACTGCAAGCGAGAGCGCGGAACGAACGTCAAAGAGGCACAATCGGCCCCCGCGTTCGGCAACGTTCGACATACGGCTCTGTCCTAGTTGAGTGAGCATATATATGTATGTATATGTATGTGTATGCGCATATAAATTCACATATTTGTATTTGCATATGCCTTCTTCCTGTGTGCGTGGTAATGAACCATTTCTCTGTTGAGAATAGGACGATGATAGGAAAAGTAGGAAATGAAAGGGGGTGTTTTGAGTGTAATGTGTCTTGAAAAAGGCAAATCGATGATGTTGCCTCTTAGTGTTGTTTACTTATTAACGTCTGATGCACAATCGAAATTGAACATATTTTTCATGAATTTGAATTTTTCACGTTTGTGTAAATGTAACTTGACCTATTCCATTGCAATTCCATTTACCTCCTTCTCTATATCCATACAAAATATCTATCAATCAAATAAAATTAAAATTTTCTTTTGAAAAATGCAACCGTTCCATCAGTATTATGACGTTGTCACGTTAAACTATCGTCAGTAAACCGACTTTACAGACAACCTCTTTTTTTATTGCTCGCAGTCTTGCGCATTTTTTCTATAAACAAATATTTTGAGTATTCCTTATGAGGAAGAAAATCTTAGCCGGTCAAGAAAAACCAATTATCAAAAATTCAACACGAATTTTTAGCCACTTAAAAATTGCGCTTTCTTGTACGAAAATTGAATTAGCTATAAAACTGCATGGCCTGAATTTTTTAAAAAAATCTAAGTAAAAAGTTTTAAATTTTCATGAAAATTCTTTGATTTTTCTTTAATTTTATGAAAAGTGAAGAAGTTCGAGTTATATAGTTTTTATCGTGGAGTGAACTATCTTTTTATAAAAAATAAAAAATAAAAAAATAAAAAGTAAATAAAAAAAAAAAAATAAATAAATAAAAATAAAAAATTAAATGCCCTTCAGGGGTTAAGGGTTGGTCTCAGGAATATATGAACGCTTTTCTTTATTTTAAAATTTAAAAACTTTCTTTTAGGCTTAAGTTCACTCAGAAATGGTTCAGTAAACAAAATCGTGCACGAGGGCTATTCGGAAAGTCCATGCAAAGTCAGGGAAATGGCACTACTGGCGCATATCGAGGCTATGTTTAGTTAGAAGCATCTCTTGGAAAAAACACACACCAAGTTTCAGTCAGATCGGGCTATTTCTTTCTATATTTTTTTGTGTTTAGGACTCGTTTCAATTGAGGAAGTCGAGTGATTTCTCTTTTTCATCACGACAACGCACCAGCTCACGTCTCAGCAGATGTGTCTGCAAAATTAGTGAAAGTAGGGCTCTAACTCGTTTCACATCCTTCCTATGCTCCAGTGTTGGATCCCACGAACTAATATTTGTTCGGCAATTTCCAGAAGGGGCATTACCTTGCTCAGTATGATTAACAAAATAATCACACGAGCCATAAACAAAAGACCTTCAGCGGTGCTGCAACCAGAACTCAGACAGGAACAGGCGGGCTTCAGAGCAAACCATTCATGCATCGTGTTGAGTAGGGGATCCCGCTCTATCTCGCCTTTAAAGATGTACATACAGTCTTTATGCTATTTAGGTAGCGTTATATCGGTCTCTGGAGGTTCGAGCGATGATAGCAAAAGCCGAATAAAGAAAGCTAAGGCAGCATTTGGCTCTCTGTAAGCAATTTGCGACTCATCACACATTTGATGACACACGAATTCTGCGAAAAAGGGGCTGGATTGGTCTTGTTCTACGCAGAGGAAATGGCAGCTTAACAAGGGCTGCCACTGACTGGAACCCGCAGACGTGGAAGAACTGCGAATACCTGGAGCCGACTGCTAGACTCAGAAGCATGCACCATGAAAATTAGCTGGAATGAAGTTAAGAGATTGGCGTAAAACAGACCCGAATGGGAGAAATTCGTTGCGGCCCTATGTTCCACACTAGAACTCTAGGATAATACGATGGCGATGAACTTGAAGAACTGGCTGGCGTGGAAAAGATTCAAACGAGGAGGTGATTGCAGTAACGAGGGACTGGTTTCAGGCTTGGAAAAATCCTATTATTCGGCGGGGATCAACAAACTAGAACAGCGTTGCACGAAGTTCATAAGCTTGAAAGGAGACTCTGCCGAAAAAAAAATGGAAACAATTAAGTAGTAGTAGGCGGCCGCCGTAACCGAATGGGTTGGTGCGTGATTACCATTCGGAATTCACAGATAGAACGTTGGTTCGAATCTCGGTGAAACCAAAATTAATAAAAATATTTTTCTAATAGCGGTCGCCTCTCGGCAGGCAATGGCAAATCCCCGAGTGTATTTCTGCCATGAAAAGGCTCCTCATAAAAATATCTGCCGTTCGGAGTCGGCTTGAAACTGTAGGTCCCTCCATTTAACATCAAGACGCACACCACAAATCCGAGGAGGAGCTCGGCCAAACACCCAAAAAGGGTGTACGTGCCAATTATATATATATATAGATATATACTTTTGCATGGACTTTTCAAACGACACTCATATTTATAAGAAGAAAAAAAAAACAAATAATTTTCTGTTCCTAAAATTACAGTTCAATTGCTTTATTATATAAGTACATACATATGTATGCGAGTATGCATGTCTATGTAGCTATGCATTTCAACTAATTACTTTCAATTTTCATTAAACGCAAACTCCTGAAAAAAATGTAAGCTCAAAATTGCATTCAAACTATCGCCTGAGTGAGGCAGAAAAAACATAGAAATGAAAATATTCGCATAACGTAAATGTTGCATGTTTAACGGTTGCACATAGCTGCACAAAACAAGCAACAACAACAAACTTAAACTAACATAAGGAATAGAAATTAAATGCAGCGCGTCAAATTGTAGCAGTTACGCTTTTCAAGCGTTTTCAAATATTTACGTGCACTTTTTTTTCGAAATCGGTGAAGCCTGTAAAAAGCAAAAAAAAAAAAAATTACAAAGAAAGAATTTAAGTAAATAAATACATAAATAATAGAAAAAATGCTAGAAAAAGATTGAATAAATGTCTGCATTTCCAACTCTCGCATAAACGCGCCAAGCCCCACTCTGCGAAAGTGGCTCACTGGCAGCTCGCGTTTACTAAATTTTCGAAGAGACTTTAGCCGTCACATTGTTGCAGCTGAGGCAGTCTACCGTGAAGCTTTTACTGCTGCAATGAGTTGCAAAAGCAGAAAAAAGGAGTATTGAAAAGTAAAAAAAAAAACACAAGAAACGAAAAAGTAAATTTTCAAATCCGCCAGCGCGGGTGGGTGTAGTAAAAAGCTGATTTCTTCTGCTTCTTAAAATTTTACAGCATTTCCATTGAGCGTGGCAACTAAGCTATGCATGAAGTACACTAAGTTAGTTACTATGTATTTTACTATAATAAATATGTAAGTACCTACATGCACTAAATATAGACATTTATGTGCGTATATGTGTGCATTTGTTCACCCTTGTGGCTGCTCATACTAATTGTTGCGGTTTGTGGCATACAGCAATCAGCGAATGTGGAATGTGTGCCAGCAGTGTGGCCTAAGTAATAATGCTAGTTGCTGCATGAATTATGCTGTGTTTTTTGCGAATCACGCCTCATACTTTTTAGTTTAAAAGTACAGATTTTCACTCAGTTTTGAGGAAATTGTGCTCAGATAAGACGACGCAAATTGCCTGGCTTTTGTGATGGTTTTAATCAGGTTTGAAAATATTTATTTAGGTTTGGAGAAATTCTTTCATTGACAGTGGCGGCTATAGCAGAGAATTCATTTAATAATGAAGGAATACAGACCGCCGCATTTACTGCTGCATAGACGCGCAGCGCCTAGTACGTCTTGGAGCTGAATTTTTCGGCGCTTTCTCACCAAAGTTCGTCTTCTCACTTTAGCTCGCCCCCGAATGAGTGTTTGGTTGTTACCCAGGGATATTTCTTCAAAGTAGGCAGTTTGAGTGGAAAATGAGCCCAGAACCATTCTCCACTTGCATAGACATCTGCACACGGACTATGAACCAGATATTAGAGATTAATAGAAAACTGGGATCTCGAATAACACACGAAGCAGGTTATCTAAAAACCTTATGGCTAACTCGAAATATACTAAAAATAAAATGTATGGAATAAATTGGATTTCACCCTCACCGAAACTGTGTTGACCACGTCAACACTCTTCGCATCATAGTAGAACAATCAGTGGAGCGGCGCTTCCCATTTTACTTGCTGTTCGTTGACTTTAAGAAGGCATTCGACATGCGACAAAATCAAACGAGACTCAATATGGCTGGCGTTGAATAGAAAGGAAGCTCCCGCTAAGATAATCCGCCTCATCTGAGCCCTTTACCAGAACTCCGGAGTGGCAATGCTTCACAACGGCAACATCAGCGACCCATTCAAGGCTGGCCCCTGCCCCTCCTAGACGACGTTATGAGCCAATTAACCCTTCAGAAAAGAACCATCGTATGCAGTTTCGCCAGACATATTGAAGACCTGGACTTCACCGATGACATTTGGCTCCTTTCTCACAAACTCACTGACATGCAAGCGAAGACGGACAGACTAATCTTGCTGGCACGCACTGTCGGACTGGAGGTCAACATCGCCAAGACAAAGGCTATGAGAGTCAACCACAATAAAGCAAGGCATATAACGGTTGACGAGTCATAAGCACACAGTCAATAAATGACATTCAACGGGAGACCATCTTAAGCTCCCGGCCACCGAATGCCGTAATCGGAGTCCAACCACCACCTGTCAAAATAGGATGTCTATTGGGCCTACCTTTAGATGAGTTAGACGAAGAGGAACGGTGATATACACTGCACTGATAGGGCTTGTATTACTGCTAAAAGAACAACAACATGGTTGTCGAATGCCCGGTGGAGTTTGTCGAAAGCTTCTGCTACCTCGGCTGCACTATGATGACAGACGGAGGAGTAGATGAAGATGTCAATGGCAAGTAAAAGAAGGCATAGGCGGCATTAGGGTGAATGCAAACAGTAGGGGCGAGTTCACAAATCTTCAGGCGCATTAAACTGCGAATATTCAGGTAATGTGGGAAGTTGGTATTGTTTTTGCGGAAGAGAAACATGGCTGGTCTCCAACATCATCACATAGAGGCTACAATCTTTCGTCAACAATTGCCCCCGTATCATCTGTAGAATACTCGTATTTTGGTCGAACACCATCAGCAATGACGCGCTGTGGTGGGTAACGAAAGAGGAGCCCACCCTATGACAAATCAAACGAATAAAGTACCATACGTGCATCACGAGAATGGCACTGGACTGGAACTCGCAACGGAGCAGAGGTCGCAGTCGCCCAAAGATTACTTTGAGAAGTTCGATGTTGCGCAAGAAACATTATAAATAAATAAATCTATACTTCGTCCAGATATTTAAGATTGTTGGTTTATTTTTATTGAGCCATGGTCCACTTCGGACTCTAGTGTGGTCTGTTGCGCTTGACCTCGAGTATCTAATTAGAGGTTCTAATGAATTTAGGTACTTCCTCCGGCTTTTTACTTCATAAGACCAATGGATTTAAAGTCACGCCATCTATAAAGTCCTCCAGAGTAAGAAACTTAAAGTCTTCATCTTGTGAGGGCGCTTAACGCGCAGAGGATGTGCTGTGGCGCTTCATCGTCTAGCATGCAACAAATGCAGTCGCTTGTTCCCTGTTTATGAAATGCTAATGAAGACTGCAGTGTGACGTATAGAATCCAGTGAGATTTCAGATCGCTTCTCTTTTTAGATTTAGGAGCCTATTTTGCGCTTTTCTAGCAGAAAAGATAGACTCTTGAGTCTGCCTCTGTCTTGATCCTCCATCCACTGTCGCATAAGTTCAGTGTCTTACCAGTTTTTGATAACTTCTTTTATGCGGGTCTTTCTTTGATAAACCCAAGTAAGAGGTAAGATAAAAAAGAAATTTTAGCATTTTATTTTAATTTTTTATTTAAATTTTATTCAGTATGCCAAGATGCCTTTAGACTGATTTTTAAGCTGTGTAATTTCTTTCACTTTCATGCTCATACACTTCTTATAGTGTTATGACATTCTCTCATTGTGCCGCACCCTGTAATTGTGTGCCATGCCAAGCCACAATTAAATCAATTATTTTTTCGGAAGCTTCGTACAGATCACGAACTCGGCTACTCGTATCATTAGACCGCCTCTTGAAAAAAATGCCAACCATTGTTAGGCAATTAAAGGTGGGTCAATAAAAGCCCGCATAGGCGAGTAATCGTTAACTTCTGCTTGCTACCATTACTAAGCACGTGAGCTCGAGAGTGCATAAGCAAAGGCAAGAGTTGTCACGGCAAACTGCCCATACGCGCTGAACGCTCAAAAACCTGTGTAGAAATATTAAAACAAAAATATATATTTTTCGAATTTTTTTGTTGAAATGCACTCATAAGTATTTATGTTAGTTATTACACACCCAAATTCATACGCACATTTTAACTTGCAACTAAAATTTCGAATGCAACTTGCAAATGCCATTCCAATTGCGACAATCTACTCGTGCAATGCTGGGGCAGCAACAGCCAACAGTGAGTGAACTTGCAATCTCGCATTAGACACGCGAAAAGCTCAGTAACAAAATTTTATCGCTTTATTATTTGCTTTTATAGCTATAAAACATTTTCATTGCATTTGTTTTTTGTTTTTTTATTTTTTTTTTGGTTTGAATAAATTTCTTTTGTTTGTGATTTTGCTTCAAGTACTGTAACTTACCCTATAAAAGGTGTACCAGAAAACAGAAAATCCATAAACTCCAGCAATGCCACAATGAAATGCAGGAAAAGTAAAAATGAGTGAGTGAGTGAAAAAATTAAAACTGCATCGTGACTGCGGTATAAATGACAGATTACTAACAGCTTAATGTTGACGTACACACCTTGACCATAGAGCCAAGTGCAGTCATGGAATTTTATAAGGGATCATTGCTGCACACGTCGTAGTGCATATTTGGTTACTCATTTTGATGAATGCCTGGGAAATGTTTAAAGTAGCGTTTTATTTTGAACAAAGTTTTTAATGATGAAACTTATTTCACAGAGGGCTCAAAATTGCATAAAAGAAGGGGAATTTGAATAGCAGTTGGGTAGTCTAAAAATTTTAAAAATTGTATATATATACAAAATGAAGTGAAGTAATTAATTACCAACAATCGGACTTTGCGCGGAACACTACACGGAGACAATGAAGTTACTACTGAACATTCGACGGAAATATGGGTAAAGCTACACTTGTGGTCACATAATCAGGTCATTTCATTCTTTTACGATATTTGCAATATTTACCATCCTAAATTTTATCGTTTAAATTTTATATAAAAATACATTTTATTGTACAATAAAATCCTTATAAATCATAGCTCCAAACTTTTTATGAAATTCACAAAAATTTTTAAAAATTTCGAAAAATTAACATCAATGTGCAACACTTTTGGATGATAATTTAAAAAAAAATTTCAAAGTATGTAGTTTTATAGCTCATTCAATTTTAGTATAACAAAGTGTAAGTTTGAAGTCGCGCAAAAATCTCCCTGATTTTTGACAATTTTTTTTTTGCATGCGTTGTTGAGCAAATTCTTCAATATAAAAGAGTTCCGTACATATGAGTTATATGGCAGAAAATGCTGGATCGCTACCACCATTATAAATTATAATCAAGCATCCATACCTAACATGGTGGAGAGAAGCCAGAAGTTGTGGCCAACATAAGATCATTAACCGGCTCTTAGCGATTTAGAAGCAATCAGCTGATTTGATGACGTATCTGATTTCCTGACGTAACTGATTTGCTGACGTAACTGGTTTGCTTACAATAAAAAGAACTCATTTGTTGATGTAACTGAGGCTGCGACAGTGGATTGTTTACGATAAAACTGAGATTATCCTGGTTATATGTATAAAAAAATGGGCACAACTTCCTCCCATGTGACTTCGTTGCCGTCTGAGCAACTATGGTGAAAAAAATTCAGAAGGTGTGCCAAATAACAGACCATTAACCGGCTCTTTTTCATGACAGAAATATATTCCGAGGTTTGCCGTTCCCTGCTAAGAGGTGTTAGGGTATGAACGACGAAACTAACGATAATACAAGAAGTTTTGTGCAGCCAAAACCTAAGAAGTGGCACAATGAAGCACGATAAATAGCTCGCTTTCATTCCTATGGCAGCCGGTTCTATGTTACCGAAATGACTCGAGTTTTCCCGTCCAAGGGCTGTCGCTCCAGTAAACTAGCACTGTCTAGTGCACCATACTTCACCCCACGTCTATTGTCACTGGAGCAGCTCTATGCAGCTAAGCTGCTCCGAAAACTTCTTCTCAGAGTTGGACTTAATAACTCTAGACCCGATGCGTCTGCATTAAACGGCTCCACCCTAACTCAACTTCGGTTAGATGCAGCCAGTGTGACGGGTGGTGCTTTCTTAAGAACTGCTCGGACCTTAAGAACGAACGGGGAGTGGTCCACGCAGTATGGCCATCTAGCGTCATTATCCCCTAGAGAGTTCATCTCAATAAACCTTTTGGCGCAACCAGCCAGCACCACAAACCGAACCTTCACGGTTTAAAGGAGCTCACCACAGGGAGCAACACAACTCCTCCTACTCTGTACCATAACCCCTACCTACTTCCCGGTCCAACCCCAGGGCGAGGTCTAACCAGTAGTTCTTAGTACCCCACACAGTCTGTTCCGTGTGACAGACCAGAGTCTTTTAAAATCTGACATCAATCAAATGTGCAAAGCAGGACCAACGTAGACAACACTACGCGTCCCTCATTCTCCGAATATCGACTATCATACCAAGGAGCTTTAAACTCCTACAATTTAATTGTAATGGTCTAACGAGTAAGATTTACAAGATAGTCGGCTTTATAAGCCGACATGGAATCCCAATAGCTGTGGTCGCAGAAACAAAACAGCTCGCTAGTTTCTCTCTGATAACCAGAGAGGGTTATAACGTGCACAGAGTAAGATCGCGAGTGAGACAGTGGTGGTGGCCTAGCGTTCATAGTCCCGACTCTACTTCTTCCCTGCCACAAATGCTGCGCACGCTCCTCTCCCCGTTAGAAGCTATATGCCCGACTTTTCGAACCTCAGTATGTAAACTAGTTCAATTGCTTTTAGTGCTCTAGAAGAAGTTGGTACTTCAGCTTTCTTCTCAAATTGTGGAAAGAAAAGATCTAGAAAAGCGTGTATGCTTGGTTTGGATTCTCAAAATTTTGTATCGAATTCCTTCCTGAAATTCGTTTGATTTCTCCTTTCCGGAACTCAGTACAGATCTATGCATGTGATTTCGCAGATTCTGTAGAGATTTTTGGCATTCCTGGGCATATTTTGAGATATGAGTGTAATGCCCAAGCATCCTCTAGAGAACTGACTGCCTCGAAAGAAGGCGAGTTTTACTTACCAGCCACTTACTTGCCACTGTGTTTAACGTATTGATATCGGCTTGAAACACGACACAAGTTTAAAATGGAATGGAGTGGAAATTTTTTATTATTAACTCACATTGACCTGCCAGGAAATACTCTATGTGTCCATCGGTGCATTTCAAACTCACAACTTTCCATCGGTGCTGGCTAGTTGACTGTGAGAAGGAGGATGTAAGGCGGCATTTGTTTTCTTGCAAGCGATTCTAAGTGGGTAAAGCTTTGGACCTACCACATAATATAATCTGTTATACACGTACATACAGATATTGTTGACTCGGTAATTTCTTCCCCACATATTCCAGATCTACAGATCTGTAAGTTTTTGAAGCCACTGCAGTGCACTGGCAGGAAGAAAAAGTTAGTTCCTGTATATATTAAACTGGCTGAGTGGACTCGAAGACTCAAAAAGACTTAAAGTCTCGCAGTTAAGGAGATGTAAGCCCCTCTATATGCGAGAGATATTGCAATAAAAGTAGGTTATGAGATCAAATTGAAAACTAACATTACGGATTTTCTAATACTCCATCGTTAAATATTGCATTGAGCTTAAATGCCTGAAGTTATAAGCATTTGTTGTTTGTGTTTTTTCTTACTTTTGGGTTTTTATTTTTTCTTAGACTCTTCAATGAAAAAAAAACGCAATCGAAATTTATGCAATTGCTAACCTAAAAATTGTCAATTCTTAGTCTCTAATTGACATGGCTTGGTATGTGGCTTGGCTCAAGCTTAAAGTACCGCTAACAGTCGCCTGTGACTGATGTCGAGAGTCAGCTGATCAACCAAGTGGTTAAAGACATTCACTCCCGTGCAAATCTACATTCACATACACACAGAAATACTTAAACTTACATGCATCTGTGTACACCTTACAATTAACCAACCGAAACAGAGCAAAAAGCAGACAATTTTTTCCATTCAACAAACGCCAAAAGCCAACTGACAAGCGTTGCATGCTGAAAATGTTGCCTTTGCAATCGTCAAAAAAATGCTCCTAACGCAGACTCTCAAGACATACTCGCATGTTATTAAATTCTGTATGAAGTGAACTGCATTTTATTACAAAAGCTGGCATCGTAGGCTCTCATGAGTTAACTGACTGATTTTAATTGCATGCGACTTTTTTTTATTTTTTATTTTGTTTTGTTTTGAAATTTGAAAAGGTGCAGGCGATTCGGTGGAAGGCCGCTTGCCTTGAAGCAACTCGCTAAAGCAAACCAAATATTTTTTTTGAGACAAGGAGAGATCCGAGGGTGGAAGCATTGGAAACCTGGGGTAGCTGATGCAGGCTTAGAGGAGCTACAGAAGCTCACAATATGTGACCGCAGTACTTTTACTAACTATTTCACAAGTATGGCGAGAATTTCAAGTATGTGCGTAAAGAATTTCTTGCTTGGCATAACCCTTAAGCCTTAAGCCATAAACCTAGTTTCTTCAAGCAGTTAATGTGGAAGCTAATTTTGGAAACTTGCCATCGTAAAAGAGAGTTTAGTGAGCTCAACTACAAAGAGCTCAACAAAGAATCCATTCCAATTTATTTGTGAGCTAAGCTTGGTTAAGCCTGTGACCTGCTCCTGGAAACATGGGCCTCGCGTCAATCCAGCACGTGCTGGGTTAGTGCGCGAAACTGACAAAGTCGCGAGTTCTTTCAGGCCACGGGTAGATCGGGGCGATCGATGGAACTTGAAAGGTTAACAAAGGCTCGAATTTTTCGAATTCGAATTTCTCGAATTTGGTAGGTATCATTACCGGACACTGTCCGTTAGGTATCCATGCGGTGAGGCTTGGGATTGCATGAACCCCTTTCTGCAAAAGCTGTGTGGAGGATGAGATAGAATCATCTCAGCTGCCCGGCTCACGTCGGACAAAGATTTGGATATCTGTGCTCTCACTTTTTCGCTTCACTTGCGGATATTGCGGGTTTAAATATCGCACATCTGGTGAAATTCATCAGAAGTTTTAATCGGTTAACACGAACGTAAATCGCCACTGTTGGTCGTCATCCTCTAATCCAAAACCCCTTCTTCCTTTTTTTCCACCTGTCTGGTTTCTTCCTTTCTCATTTCCCCCTCCCCTCCCCCTGGATGGTATCACAACGGGCAAAGTTTGAATATTTGTCGAAGTGGGCCCTTCGTAAGACTGTATTAAAGAAGCATCCGATTGGCAAGTCACTTAACTATACAGTTTTAGATCATCTGCATAGAATAAAACCTTACAGTGGTTAAAAGAGACCGCAATGCCATTAATAAAAATGAAAAACAATATATCCAGTGATGCATATATAGGGGAGGGGAAAAGGCCCAAGTGATAATTAAATACAAAGATTTCGCGCCATTACAAATTTCGCAGTTCTTCAGAGATCTCCTCACAAGTCGCTCCAACTGCCTGATGGCTTAGCTTTCAGATTTATAATGTAAACGAAGAGGCGGTTCACACTTTTGTCGGTTGTTTTTCAACTAATTAATTTCTTTCGCCACTGCAATTTTAGAGCGATTGAAATCTCACGCAATCGAGCACCATATCTGCTACATCCACTTTTTTAATTTTATTTCACAAAATTCATATTTTCAGGCGTATCAACATTTGTTTGCATGCAAATGCGCATCAATCAATACGATAGAGTTTACTTTTTTTTAAAGCGCATTGAAATAATTATCAATAGCCAAACTTAAAGGTGCTCGGCGAGGTGTTAACCTATTTTGCGCTTCATTGTTAAGCATTACAGTTCAAATTACCGTTTGCTTGAGATTTTATTGAGCTTGAAAATCACGCGCGCATGATTGTTACCATTTCTTTATTTTTTTGCCTTCGGCACGCCTTTATTTCAATGAATTTATTTTTGTTATGTTTTTATTACAGTTTGTTTGTGTTTGGTGTTATTGTATTACATAATATGCTACGCGTCTAGTACTTATAACCCATATTTCATTTGCACTGACCATCTCAATCATTTGGATTTGATGACCCTATTATACTTGAAGTTTTCAGGCGTTTCTTAGAATATGAAGATTTTTCAATAAAATTTTTGCTTCATCATTTTTCATTTTGCTTAATGTTTTTCTACGCCACTTTAGCCAACATCAAACTCTTCATCTAAAGCTGTCCGCACTTTTCGCATCCACTCCAACGATTGCATCACAATTTTTGATGGCTGTGTAATCGCCTTTCCGCATAATTTGCCTGCCAATGGGATTCGGTTTGGTTTGGCTGTGTTGTGAAATTTGCATTTAACGAACTATCATCGTTCATCGTTCATAATTCGATAATTTTATATATGTTGCTTGCTCAATTTTACAGTATCATATTTTGCTTCAAATGATTATACTTTAAAATAAAAAAATGGTATGGGAAGAAATGTACCTAAGTTGTTTATGTAACGATTAGTAGGGGAATTAATTATATCTTGAGTTGCATTAAACAAATTTTGTTGTGTCTAACAAATTTTAGTTTTTTGAGAGTTTAATAGTTCATTTAAGCTTGAAAAGCGACACGACTATCAAATTTTCTGAAAAAAAGTTCAATGCAATATTAGGCTTGAGTACAATAAGAAGTAAACTGAAACCATTTTAGAAAAAAAAATTTTAGTTTTGAGATTTATTTTGAATTTTTTAAAATCTTGGTATAGACTTTTCTAAAGTGAAATATCTTCCAATCTCTCAACCTCCGTTCCCCATTTTTTTGGATTAATTACATGTACTTTAAAAAAAATTTTCTCTTGCTGTTTCTTAGTTTTTAGGATGAAATAACTTAATAAATATACTCAAAATTGTTCGCTAATTTTTTTTCGAATTTTTCTGATTTTTTGTTTTTTTTTAATTTTTAGAGTAAAATATACTTTAAGTTTTTTTTTTGTTTGAAAGAATTTATTTGTTTGTGCTCAAAAATGGTCGAGAAAAATTTTGTTTTGCAAATTCGTCTGGTATTTTCTATTAATTAAAACAAAACTTTAAAACAATTAAGAATTTTTTATTTTTTTTAAATATATGTTCTAAAACACATTCTTTTGCCAAATTTTCTAATTTCTTTTAATTTTTTTGGATGAAAAATATTGAAAAACAAAAATCGTTAAGAAATTATATTTGGTGTTCAAAAGTTTTGCGGATTTTTTGTTTTTTGCCAATGTTTCTGATTTTTTCTACTTATTTAGGATGAAATATATACACCTATATATCTTTTTTTGCTCAAAAATGTCCCCCATATTTTTGTGCTCAAAAATTATGGGGAACATTTTTGTTTGCGAATTTTACTGGTTTTTTTTCTAATTTTTAGGCATAAAATATACTTAAAAAATTAAAATTGAAACAAAAGAATTTTTTTTAATTGTATTTTTGTGCTCAAAATTTTTCTGGTTTTTCCAGTTATTTAAAAAAAAATTCTTAAAAAACAAATTCAATTTTTAAAAATGATTATCATTTTTATTATTATATTTGAAATATATTTGTCTGCTCAAAATTTTTTCGAATCGGTTTTGGCAAATTTTTTCTATCATTTTTGGATAAAACTTAGCCGAAAAAACTTTGATTGTTTGGAAAAAGTTATTTTTGTTTTGTTCGCGAATTTGTTTTTTTGAAAAAAATGAATATTTTTGTGCTCAAAGTTTTTGCGGAAAAATGTGTTTTGCAAATTTTTCTGATTTTTTCTAATTTTTTAAGACAAAATATATTTTATTTCTTTTTAATTACATTTTTGTGCTAAAAATTTAAGTGCAACACGTATTTTGGGAATTTTTCTGATATTTTCCAGTTTTTTTGAAAGTTTGTGCACAAACATTTATGGGAAAAATTTCTTTTTGACAATTTTTCTTATCTTTTAGGGTAAAATATACTTAAAAAAACGATTTTTGAATTTTTTTTTATTATTCAACATTTTTGCGTGGTGTTTGTTTCCAATTTTTCTAATTTTGTTTTTTAATTGTTGGATATAATAAAATTTAAAAAAATTCTTTTTCTAATTGTATTTTTGTGCTTAAAATCTTTTTTGCCAAATTTTTCTAATTTTTTTGCAAGTTTTTTAGGATGAAATATACTCTAACAACTCTTTTTAATTAAGGTTGTCAAAAAAGTATTGCAGTATTTCCGCAAGCTTGTCTTTGCAAGCGCGCAGTTCTAGTTGTATTCATCGCATCGGTTCACGCTAGAGCTTTTTGGAAAGCTCTTTTCACGTGCTAATACGTGTTTGATTAATTGTTGTTTGCTTTTAGTCGTTCGTGAGTTATAGCGTCGCAAACATGGAGCAAAATAAAGAGAAAATACGGCATATTTTACAGTTCTACTACGATAAAGGCAAAAATGCATCTCATGCTGCCAATAAAATTTGTGCAGTTTATGGACCCGATACAGTTTCCATTTCCACCGCACAACGATGGTTTCAACGTTTTCGTTCTGGTGCAGAGGTGATCGAAGATGCGCCACGGTCCGGAAGGCCTGTCGTCGAAAATTGCGATAAAATCGCTGAATTGATCGAAAGAGACCGGCATAGTAGCAGCCGTAGCATCGGCCAAGATCTGGGCATGAGTCATCAAACCTTTGTAAACCATTTGAAGAAGCTTGGATTCAAAAAGAAGCTCGATGTATGGGTGCCACACGACTTGACGCAAAAAAACATTTTTGTCCGTATGGATGCATGCGAATCGCTTCTGAATCGCAACAAAATCGACCCGTTTTTGAAGCGGATGGTGATTGGCGATGAAAAGTGGGTCACTTACGACAACGTGAAGCGCAAACGGTCGTGGTCGAAAAGCGGTGAAGCTGCCCAGACGGTGGCCAAGCCTGGATTGACGGCCAGGAAGGTTCTTCTGTATGTTTGGTGGGATTGTAAGGGAATCATCCACTATGAGCTGTTCCCCTATGGCCAAACGCTCAATTCGGACCTGTACTGCCAACAACTGGACCGCTTGAATGCAGCACTCATGCAGAAGAGGCCATCTTTGATCAACAGAGGCCGAATTGTCTTCCATCAGGACAACGCCAGGCCACACACATCTTTGGTGACGCGCCAGAAGCTCCGGGAGCTCGGATGGGAGGTTCTTTTGCATCCACCAAGTCATTACCACCTATTTCTGTCCATGGCGAACGAGCTTGGTAGTCGGAAGTTGTCCACAAGAGAGTCCTGTGAAAATTGGCTCTCCGAGTTTTTTGACAATAGGGAAGCGAGCTTCTATAAGAGGGGCATTATGAAGTTGGCATCTCGTTGGGAACTCGTCATCGAACAAAACGGCGCATATTTGACTTAAATCGCATTATTATAACCAATATTATGAGCAATTGAAAATTCAATAAAAATACCGCAAGACTCTTTTGACAACCCATATCGGTTGCCTTCTGCATTTTATTTTAGAAATAATTTTACTGACCTTTGGCAGTTCTATTAATTTATTTCGCCTTCGAGGCTGCATTATCACATAATTTAGTTGAAAAAAAATTATATAAAATAAAAAATAAAAATAAAATAAAAATTAATCACCTTGTTATATAACTATTCTCTGCTTCTTAAAGAAAGTTGTCTGCCGTAACCCACATTTGTATTTACTCATCAAAAAAGGCAAACCAAGTACAGGCAGATAAATGATCATGATGGACGCTAACCTTTTTTCCCTCCATCCACTCATTTAAGCAATTAGTAAACAACAACAGCGAATGCACACACGCATTCGCACATTTCTCGCGCAGTGATTTGTCAAATTCTTTTTAACAAATATACTACAAGTGTTTATCCACTTCAGACACGAATCGATGAGCAAAGGCGAGCAGCACGCAACAAATATTGAATGAAAAAGTTGTGCTAAAGAAATAAACGAAAAAAAAAACAAATGTAGAAAAATCTGCACTTTCACTCTCGACGTTGCTTTCATTAGTGGAACGAGCCAGCGACTTCGTTGCGCATGCGCGTTGTGATGTACGCAAAGCCGAGAGAAACCACAATGGCGCGTAGGTACTTACTTGGATTGGGCGTGCATGCGTAGTAAATGTATTTGTGTGTGTATGTGTGTTTTAACTCATCTTTTTTATTATTAAAGTCAGCTAGCACCACTTTGTGTATGTGCGGCATGCATCAGAAATCAATTAACACGTATTAGCATGTTTTTCGTTTTTTTTTTGTTATTGGTTTAATGCGCCTGAACCGCCGCGCCTGATAGCCAAGCAACGAAACGACCTAGTCGCCGAACGTTATAACCTGCTATGCGGTGCGCTGGCGTCGAAAGCGCTGCCAGAAATGCGGTGTACTGTGGCATGTGGATATATGTATACATGTATGTGTGTTTATATGTACGCCAGGAAGTTAAAAATGCCTGGCTTACCTCGTAAAGAATGCGGCTAAGTGACTGCATAATTGTGGGCTTGTGATGCTGATAGATTTTTTCTGCATTGATTGTTTGCTTTTCATCTCATTTTATTTTTTATGGCTTACTTCTCTTCTTCTTCTTCCTTCTTCTTCTTCTTCCTTCTTCTTCTTCTTCCTCTTCTTCTTCTGATTTTCGTACCTACCGGTTATGGAAAAAAGTGAAATTCTTCAGCATTTAAGATTATCACAATCAGTTTGGCTACTTCACCTGCTGGTTGTTTATTTAATAAATTAAAATAGAAAGCCTCGGGTGTGGTCAAGAAAAATTTTACCCAAAATGTAACACAGCCACCATTTTTGGCTGATAAGTTACACTTATACTCGAATTCGAAGTTCAATAGTCGCGCAAACACTCGCCACTTTCTTTATTCATTATGCAAAAAAGGAAGAAATAAATAAATTTAATAAATTTATAGGCAAATCAAATTGAAATTATATTCCTAAACATTTTCATTAGGTATGCAGTTTGTTGCTAAAGTTTGTTTGATGCTGCTTGAATATCTTTGTTTTAACATTAACACATTGAGTGGCGTGCCGCATGACAGCGTACGACAGAGAGAGTTAGACCTTAACTTGGGCTTCTCGTGTGCCACTTCTTGCATTTTTTGTGTTTTTATGTTCATAATATTATGAAGATTTTTGCTTGATTTATGATAAAAAAATTCTGATTTGATTACAATAAATATTCGAAATGTAAAAACATATTAGGAATCCAAAATAAGCAACAAAATGTACATGAAATAATTGACGTTGACTCAGATGCTAACAGACCATCTTGATCAAAAAGCTCCCGGAATATATTCAGAAAATTCAAAATACAAATTCATTCCTTTTATTTGGAGGCCTTATACTAAAATTCAATCTAACCGCTTCAAGCGAGTGCAAAATCTGTTTTTAAAATTTGCTCACTGCTCACTAAATTTCGATCTTCCCATACCTTCTTACTTCTCTCGTCCTACACTTGAAGACAGCAGATCCATTTAAGCGAACTCATTTGTAATTAATAGCATAACTGGCTCTATTGACTGTTATGCTCTTTTAGAAAATATCGCTTTTAATATTCTCTCCATTCGGAATTGCTTAAAAATGATTTTCCTGAAGTAGTTATGGTGTCAACGCTTCCATATCAAGAACTTGTGCTGAGCTAAACTTAGTCTTCGAATCTTTAGATTTTTCTTTCACGCAATCAAGACCTTCTTCAGTTAAATATTTGCGAATGTTTTTCTTTGCATGTGGTGCTAGTATTGGTGCACTAGTATTTTTGTGCTCCAACATTTTTGGGACAATTTTTTTTCTTTTAATTTCTCTGCTGTTTTCTAATCTTTTGGCTCAAAATATACTCTTAAAAAGGTTCTATATTTTTCTGCTCACAATTTGCTGGATCTATGTTTCCGAATTTTTCTGATTTTCTCTAACTTTTTAGGATAAAATATACCTTAATCTTTTTTTTGGGAAAAAATTACATTTTTGTGTTCAAAATTTTTGCAGTAATTTTTTTTTTAATATTTAGGAAAAAATATATTAAAAAAATTTGATTTTTTTTTCAAAAAATTATATTTTTGTGCTCAAAAACTTTCGGGGAATATTTTTCTGAGGATGAGATATACTTAAAAAAATATGTATGTATATATTTTTGTGCTCAACATTTTTCAGTAAATTTTTTTTTGCCATATTTGCCAATTTTTTAGGATAAAATATATTTAAAAATTTTTTTTTTGAAAAAACTTATATTTTTGTGCTCAAAAATTTTTGAGGAATCTTTTCTGCTTTGTTATAATATTTTGGTATAAAATATACTCTTAAAATGAGTTTTTTGAAGCAAATTATAGTTTTTTTGTTCAATATTTTTTCGAGGTTTCCTGCCAATCCTGAACTAATATATTTACTTACTTGAAAAATTGAAATTTGAAAAGGTCAAGTCAAGGAGCACAGGAAGATTTGGTGGCTCCTAAAACACTCAGGATAAAAAACTCATCGTATTCAAAGGGTAGATAGTCAAGGAGGAAAGAGATAGTTAAGGATAGAGACAGAGATAGAGATAGTTAGTCCTATGAGAATTTTCCAGATTCTTTAACAAATCTGTAAATATCCAGTTATAGAGAACGAATATTACTCATTCTCACGACATCGGAACCCAAAACTCGTAGCCGTGCTCTAGCAAAGGCAGGAAACTCACAGATAAAGTGCTCAGTGCTATCCGCCTCCTCCAAGCACGACGGGCACATTGGGTCCTCAATGATTTCAATGGTGGTCATATGCTGACCCCATGGTTTTGTCCTGTAATGATATCGACCATCAACCGAACGTCTTTCCTTCTAAGTTTTAGTAGAAAGTTTGACAGTTTTCTGTTCGGACTTGTCACAAAACACTTTGCAGTTCTGCAGCGTTCTAGACCGAACCATCGCTCTTTATTTATATTGCCAACATAATCGCTGATCCAATTCATGATTCCTGCGGAACTGATTCTGATTATTGGCTCTGGCCCTTGTGGGGGAACCGCTGATCCACGGTTGGCCAATTCATCGGCAATATCGTTTCCTTTACTTCGCTTCGGCTGTTAAAACGCCGAAGTGGTTCCCCATGGTAGCGTCTTCACCCAATAAATCAAAAAATAGTTATAGGGAGCCATATCAGGTGAATTATGGCTGTTGGGTGGTGTTTGTTTCCTTCACTTTTTCTACACTAGGGATGTCAGTTTTTTATATCATATATGCATGACCCCAAAAATTTCCGGATCTCGTTATTATAATCCCGGGACTCCGGCACTAGTAACAGGAGTCAGGTACTCAATATATGCGAGAACTTAGGTCGAGAATCTTGCATCAATATTGTTCGAGAAATTATTCTGTTATTACTCTATTATATTAAATAGATGTGTTTTAAGTAAACTCTTTTATTTAAAGTGAAAACTATTTCATTAGTAGTAACACCAAAGACAATATCTAAAATTAGAGAACGACCGAACTTCGGATTCGGCCACAAAATTTGCGTTCAGTTTCGGTTAGGCTTCAGTCAAAAAAGCCCAACTTTGAACGAAAATTATGTTCGGGCAAAGTAAAATAGAATTGTAGAAGTAATTTTTAGGTAACGCGTTTTTGTCTCTCATAGAATATCGATTTGACCTTTTATTTGACAAATATCTAAAATTTTCTGCTAGAAATGAGTTAGAGAATTATAAATGTCTAGAAAAGTATTTCTTGGTTCTTTTCAGTTCAAGTTCATTCACACAAATTTCATGCAACCAATAGAAATTCCCAAAATTAAACGAAGGAATACCAGTTCTTTTTTTTCAAATGTATGTTAACCACTATTCTATTGAGTGTATTTGTTGCCATTTTATTGACAAAGTCATTAAGCAGAAAATTAGCCTAATCACTGAAGACGATTTTCCACTACAATTCAAAAGTCAACGCTCTTAAAGATACGATCAACAACTCATAATTGCGGTAGTAATTTTTGAATTTTCAAAAGTTGCTCGTTCGTGAACTTCAACGTGATGAAAATTGAAGGCTCGAATGCGGCTTGGCATTGCCAGATCGTAACATAAAGTTTAAGGTTAAAAAGCGGGCTCAGAAGCTTGCTTAATAACCCGTTCATAGCACAAAGTAGCGGCCAGTACAGGGGCGAGCATAACTTCAAAAATGAAAGAAAATTTTCAGCTAAATTTCGAATTTTTTGATTGAAGTTTTAGAAAATTTTTGTTTACGTACATGGCTCACGAAATCTTTGTTAAATGTGCACGCTTTGAAAAGCTCAAATATCGCTTGGATTTTTAATAATTTTTTTCTGACAAAAATTAATTTGTCGTAGAAGAAAATGGGCAAGGCGGTTTACAATTAAAAACTATAAATTATAAAAAATTACATTAAAAAATTAAATCAAATTAAAAATTAAATTAAAGATAATAAAAAATTAATAAAATGCGCTTTTAATATCAAAAAACCCAAAATAAATCTATTTATGCCAAAATTCTTGTGGACGCCGTAGTCGAATGAGTTGGTGCGCGACTACCATTCGGAAGTGCATAGGTTCGAATATCTGTGCATGAAATACCAAAATGATAGAAAAAGTTTTTCTAATAGCAGTCCCTGCTCGGCAGGCAATGACAAACCTCCGAGTGCATTTCTGCCATGAAAAAGTTAATCATAAAAAATCATTTGCCGTTCGGAGTCGGTTTAAAACTGCTGGTCTCTCCATTGTGGAACACCGTAAAACCAAGACGCACGCCGCAAATAGACGGAGGAGCTCGGACAAAAACCCAAAAAGGGTATAAGAGTCAATTACTTATTTATCTATTTTTTATTTTATACCAAAATTCTTTATTACACCGAAATTCCTATGAAACTACAAGTTTGAAGAGACTGAAAAATTGCGTTGATTTGTAACAATTTTTTTTGCTTACGATGGCTCGAAATTTTTTTCATGTGGAAGAAAACACCTCAAAATTTTTCTAGTTTTGTACATCCGAGTTGAGTGTTTTTAGGAACTCACTCACTTACTGGAGTAGTGACAGCCAGTCAAAAGTTGAGAGTAGATCTTCGAATTAAAAAATTGGTCTAATAAGAGCAGCTCTTGGTAAATAATTCGCTCACAGTGTCACTAAACACAAAGCAAAACCCTTCAGGTCCCTTGATCTGAGAACTGACGATTCTTTTAACCGGCTAACAGTTACTTGTCCACAAACCTTTTCTACAACTTTTTTCATATGGACTCTTTTTTCATCGCCAGCTACTGCCGATCGGCTTCATTTCGGTCCAAACAGCTTTTTTGCGTATATTCGTGCGGCAGTCATCTATCGAACTTCTTCTTTAGAACAGTCTTATGAAAATAGTTTCAAATTACTTTCTGGCTAATTCAATTACTCAATTCCTGGACTATGAAATAAATGATCAGTATCTGGTTTGACTCTATGATTTCCAAGGTTTTATTGATTTTTTGGTCTTTTACCTACCAGCGCATGCCTCATCTTCGACGACATCTTCGCCTATCAGAACGGAGCCATTGATATTCACATTGCAGCATAGCAGCATAAACATTCCCCATACTTACACACAGAGAAATCTGCTGGAGTGTCAGTTCTTGGTCGAATATAAATCCGGGTCGTTCCGGCAATGTAGAACCGATCGCCGTGGGAACGTACATTTTCCAGTCGTCGAAAATATTCAATGAAGTACCAGGTGGTGGTAGCAGAAGGAGAGGAAGGAAAGATTGGAAAGATGAGGTGGAGAAGGACTTGACTCCACTTGGTGCTTCCAACTGGTGCAGGTTAGAACGAGAAAAAAACGACTGACGCGCTTTATTAAACTCGGCCAAGATCGCTTATGCGGTTATCGCGCCAATCCAGAAGAAGAAGGTAGTGTCACCGAAGAAGGTAGTGAATTTTCTTCTTTTCTACCTCCACTTTAGAGAGTTACTACAACACCAATTGATTTGACCGAACACAAAACTGTCAAAGAACCCTTTTGGAAGCATAGTGTTACCTTTAGTTCACCGCATAGTTTGGCCTGTTGCAATATATATATCGCGAGATAAGGCGCAATAACGACATTTACCGGAAAATGGTCAGTTCTTTATCGTGCACACCTGTAAGAAAACGTGCCCATCGGGCGTGCAGTCCGGTAAATCCGGATCAAACATATTACCATTCACAATTTTTAACCAAAAAAGATCACTAATTTCTTTGTCGATGGCAAACGACAGATTTGGCTGATAAATGGATGAGTTTACATGAGCAAAACACTCGAGAAAACACGCAAACAATACAACGATTTGTACGCACTTGCAAATCTGAGTATATAAGCACAAGTGCAAACTAGCAAACAAACCACTTGACTGCCAAGCAAAAAAGAAGCAACTATCCACACTTCTTTCGCCTTCCCTAAATCTCTCTCTCACTGTTTGTTAGTTTTTCCAAGAGTTGGCCGAAGTCGAACATTTTGCATGGCTAATACATCAATGCAAGCGTGCGGATATGCAAATTACAAATGAGCTAAGTACATTTTCACGTGCGTATTGTTGTTGTTATTTGCATATGCACATATGAGTATGAGTGTAAGTGTGTTTGTGTAGTGCGCATATTGGTTTAAAATGCATGATTGTACATTTATGCGTATGTTTGGCTCGTCTGTGCTCACAGGTGCGTGAACTGGCCTGTGTGTGCCTATGTGCGCCTATGTTTGTTTTTGTACATGACTTAATGTTTGTAATTACCACTGGATTTGTGCTCGAGCAGCAAATGCTCGGTACATATGAATTAGCATATAACAAACTTTGAAGGCGTGAAGTGACTTGTTGCCGAAAATGTTACAGCTAAGTGGCAGAAGTTCAAGCTTCCGTAAATGGGATGAAATTACGTTGCATGCAACAAGGTGATAAAAATGCACCGTTATAGGCAGGTGTACATAATGAGAAACTGTTTGGACAGTTTTGCAAGGTAAGGGGTCATACTATTGGTCACGGAAGAATTGCGTTGTAGTTTGTATTATTCGGTGCGCTTTACCAAAAACTTTACTGAATGGCAGAGAATTAGAAATGAAGCAAAGTGAAAGCAACGGATCTATGCGGTGCTCCTAGTTAGATGAGTTGACAGAAACAGAGTGTTACATTTACAAGTTGTTGTTGCTGTAGCAGAATACCGGAGTGAGGGTCTTTCTTCTTCTTCTTGACTGGCGCGATAACCGCTCAGGCGATTTTGGCCTAACCGGCGCTAGTTGTAAACACTAAGTGAAGCCAAGTCCTTATCCACCTGATCTTTCTAATGCAGAGAAAGCCTTCTTCTTCCTCCAGCTGGTACCGCATCGAATACTTTCAAAGCCGGAGCGTTTGTATCCATTCGGACGACATGACCCAGCCAACGAAGCCGCTGGATCTTTATTCGCTGCGCTATGTCAATGTCGTCGTAAAGCTCATACAGCTCATCGTTCCATCGTCTGCGATATTCGCCGTTGCCAACATGCAAAGGTCCAAAAATTTTACGCAGAATCTTTCTCTCGAACACTCCAAGCGTCGCTTCATCGGATGTTGTCATCGTCAAAGCTTCTGCGCCATACGTTAGGACGGGCATGATGAGAGTCTTGTAGAGTGTTAGTTTTGTTCGTCGAGAGAGGACTTTACTGCTCAGTTGCCTACTTAGTCCAAAGTAGCTCTTGTTGGCAAGAGAGACTCTACGTTGGATTTCAAGACTGACATTGTTATCGGTGTTAATGCTGGTTCCTAAATAGACGAAGTCTTTTACAACCTCGAAATTATAACTGTCTACAGTGACGTGGGTGCCGATACGCGAGTGCGCCGACTGTTTGTTTGAAGACAGGAGGTACTTCGTTTTGTCCTCGTTCACCACCAGACCCATTCGCTTTGCCTCTTTATCCAGTTTGGAGAAGGCAGAACTAACAGCGCGGTTGTTAAGGCCGATGATGTCAATATCATCGGCATACGCCAACAATTGTACGCTCTTATAAAAAATTGTGCCTGAGCGATTAAGTTCTGCGGCTCGTACGATGCTCTCCAACATCAGGTTAAAGAAGTCACACCACAGCGTGTCACCCTGTCTGAAACCTCGTTTGGTATCAAACGGCTCGAAGAGGTCCTTCCCAATTCTGACGGCGCTGCTGGTGTTGAGCAACGTCATCTTACATAGCCGTATTAGTTTTGCGGGGATACCAAATTCAGACATCGCGGCATACAAGTAACTCCTTTCCGTACTGTCGAATGCAGCTTTAAAGTCGACGAAAATATGGTGTGTGTCGATTCTCCTTTCATGGGTCTTTTCCAAGATTTGGCATATTGTGAATATTTGGTCGATGGTAGACTTTCCAGGTCTGAAGCCACCCTGATAAGGTCCAATCAGTTGGTTGATGGTGGGCTTCAGCCTTTCACACAATACTCTCGCTAGAACCTTATAGGCGGTATTTAGAAGACTAATCCCGCGGTAATTGGCACAATTGGGATCTTCACTTTCTGGGTGACATGCGCAGCTGTCACTGTTTAATAGGTTCGAGAAGTATTCCCTCCATAATTTAAGATTGCTCTGTACGTCAGTCACCAGTTCGCCGTCTTTGTTCTTACAGGAAAACGCCCCGGTCTTGAGACCTTCTGTAAGCCGCCGAACTTTCTGGTAAAATTTTCGGGCGTTGTTCCTGTTGGCCAGCATCTCAAGCTCTTCGCAATACGTGAAGCAGTTGTTCACGGACGAAAAAACGACGTTCAACATCCCTTGGTTTTAACTCATAAGGAACCCAAGTCCCCTGTTTCTGAATCAATCCCAAAGCATGCAATCGCTGAAGCAAGAAGAGCTTTGACATGGATCCTCATTAAGCAATGCCTCTAATTCAGCGTCTTTGAAGGCCTTCCTTCACTCGGACGGTTGTCAACATTGAAATCACCGTCTTTGAAGCGACGGAACCAATCTCGGCACGTTGTTTCACTTAAAGCAGCATCTCCATAAACTTTTTGTAGCTCTCGATGTGCTTCAGCCGCAGTTTTTTTCGAATCAAAGAGGAAAATCAACACTTCCCGCAAATGACGATTATTAGGCAGAAAATCAGACATTTTTACAAAACCCAAAGTGTATGATACCAAAACAAAATCGCTAATGTGTCAAAGCAGTTTGTTCACCATATGTCTAAGTTTGGTTTATGACGATTCGGTTATGTTAGAATCGACAAGCACACACTGCTGGCGGCATCTATTGAGAAACAGCGGGAGTTTAGTTGTGCACCAATATGAAGCAATCATATTTATTTTAAATTTTTGCTCTAACAATATTTTTAAAGTTAACGCCCCTAAGTTCTGGCATTACTCGCATCAAATCAGGTGAAAGGATTTTGCAATTGATTGGCGTGCAAGCGCGGGGAAAAACAATCATTTGAACAAAAATCTCAAAAACAAGGCATATTAAATTTCGGCAAATTGGCCAATAAAAAAATCAAAACATCTGCGCACGTAATTGAACGTTGACCACTTCCATTGGACGGCACAAGCGAGAAAATCTACCAAAACTAGGCGCAAAAACTATGTAATAACCTGAAATAGAGATTCGTAAGACTGAAGATAAGAAACACCAAAAAAATAAAGTTGAGTGGCCATAAGCCACAAAACAAAAATTAGAAAAATCAAGAAAACATAAAAAAACAAAAGTGCCTATAAAGACAGATGCGCGCTAAGCTCGCAAGCAACAGACGCACAACAAAGACCAGCCGGGAATGGGCTTGTGCAATAATAGCGTCTAGCGACCTCAAAACCAAAGTTTATTAAAACTACTGAAAATCAAAAACAAATCCGATTTGCAATAAGAAGAAGTCAATGAATACACCAACAGAAAAACTGTGTACTAAATGATGCTCGTCAATTGCACAACAGCCAGCCGAAATCGGAAAATTCGATGAGCGCATAAAAAAATCAAAAAATAAGCAAAAAATGCAGCTAAAGCTAAACGCATAAATATGCGCTGGAAAAGAGAACGGAAGAATGAAAATTAAGGCATCGAAATGTTGTGCGAATACATACATACATAGGGGTACATTAGCGTTCGACAGTTGGTTGGCGCGACCAACCTTGAATTAGTTGCAATAACTGCAAGTAGATGCAGCGGCAAAATATAAAAAAAAAATTGGAAAAACATTGCCAGAAAACGCATAAATTCCAACAGCATCAACAGCAGGCATCTGCGCACAGCGTGGGCATTCAAGCTGGTAAAGTAGTAAAATTTCGAACAAAAAAAGAACAAGAATTGAAAAATTTAGAAAAATACTGCCAAATCCAAAGAGCTGGCAACGGAATGAGCACAACAGATGAGAAGTGTGTGCCGCTGCGTGATCTTGTGGGGCTTGAGTTCAAAGCCGAAAATCAATAAAACTTAAAGCCAACAAAAAAAAAAAAATTGAAAAAAAAAACTTTACTCATTAAATTTGGTTTCTTTAGAATGAAGTGAGTGCTTGGGTGGGCAAGATTTTTAGAGCAGAGTTAATTAGTTAGAGGATTTAATTACTAATTTGTGCTCAAATTTCTATGCTCAGGCTAAGTTTTGGTTAAATTGGCAGATACTCAAATAATTCAGTCAGCCTGTTGAAGTGATTCGTACCCATACATGGGCACACTGTAGTTCATGAAGAGTCTTACAAAATACGCAGCCTGGATGCAGTAACAATATTCTGAACAGAACGTCCAGCTTTGGTCTGCCAGTCTATCTACCTTTTTCTATCCTTAACAGAACCAGTTTCTGAAATTTTAAATTGTCGACTCATTTGGACGATTATTTCCAGCAAGCAAATCACGAATTTCGCGATATGTTGTTCTTAAAGATCACTAAGTATCAATAATTTTAACGCGTTTTTCTATCGCGTAAAATTGTACTTCTGCCTACTTCACAAATATCAAAGCTGCCATAAAAAAGGTACCATCTCGGAATTATTCACTATTGACATCTAGGCGCCACCCTTTATAAGCGATCGTATAGAGATGAAAAGTTTTGAGAAATAATCGGTGCTCTACTCCGGAGTCTCAGTTGATCTTTATGATTCTTGGAATTGAATAATCGATGAGAAAATTCGAATTAATCAATTCTAATCGGTTTTTTCTATTTCAATTTTCATTTGAAAAAATGAATACAGCGAGATAGTTTTGCAATCTTCACGTATAGAATCTTACGATTTCTACTTGTATGCACCCCATTGTAAAATTATAAACGCATTTTAAACACCATTTTTATATAAAAAAAAATGCATAGTACAAAAAAAATTATGCAACGCAAAGTTGGAGTCCATTAACAAAATTTTTGAAAATTCTATGGTACACTTTAAATTTAACCAGAATTTTTAGAATTTTTCGGGGTATAAAGCTTTCTAGTTTCATCAATTTTAGTAAGCAAACCTCGAAACTTTCAACTCTTTAACCAGAAACTTAAGAACTTATAAGGGTATGCAATTTTATAGTCCATTAAATTTTAGTATAACAAGGTGCCAAATTCCATTGATTTTTGGCAATTTTTTTTAGGCTTTTTCGACCATAAAAAAATCGATTATTTACTGTATCTGGAAGACATTTTATACCAAACGAGGTGTCAGATAGAGTAACTCGTTGTCGTGTGACGGCGTATGCCAATCGGTATTAATAACCGCGTTGTTTGTTCTGCCTTTTCTAAGCTGGATAAAGGGGCAAAGCGAACAGAGCTGGTGGTGAACGAAGACAAGATCAAGTACTTTCTGTCATCAAACAAACAGTCGGCGCACTCACATATCGGCACCTACGCCATTGTTAACAGCTATGAGTTGAGAGCTCGTTTACTTGGGAACCAGCATTACCATTACCATTGCCTTGAAATCCAATGGAAAATCTCTCTAGCCAGCAAGTTCTACTTTAGGTTAAGAGGGTAATTGACTAGTAAAGTCCTGTCTGGACGAGCAAAATTACACTTTATAAGTCTCTCATCATGCCCTTTCTATTGTACGACCCGAAGCTTGGACGATGTCAATATTCTTGTTGGAGTGTGTGAGAAAAAGATTATGGCGAAGATTTTTGGATCGATTTTCTTGGAACTCCAAATTGTTCCTATAAACTACCAAACCAGTGTAGCGTCATCCAAGCTGAGATCTACGCTATAGACCAAGCGGCAACACTATAAGACTACTGGACTTACGAAACGACCCGGATTTATATCTGTCCAAGGACTGCCACTCCAGCAGCATTGCCCGTATGTAAGTATGGAGAATGTTTATGCTGCTACAACAACAACAATAACTAATAGACTTACTTCGGGCAAACCTTAGCATTTTTGTTGATATTCAAGCAGCGATCAACGCACTGGCCTCAGCGTGCATCAATTCAAGATGAGTTAAAGAATGCAGAAGGACGCCCTTGCTTATCCAATGTTGTGTTGTTATCTATACTTTGTTGGGTCCACGGTCAATCTGGAGTGGAGGGAAATGAGAGAGCGGATAAGTGTGCAAGGAGAGGCTCTAAGCTTGACCTTCAGCGAATGGTAGAGGATATAAGCATTTTATAAAGGATGTATACACCGAAATTCACTTGAAAGTAATCGCGGAGACCAATAGAAGATGGTCTCTGACTACGCTGACTGAAGTCCTTTGGACAAAACTCAACCTTGAAAGAACAAAATGTTTGTTTGGATTCAACAGATCAACTAACAGCGTCCTCACAGCTGTTGTAACGGGTCATTGCACTTTTGGCACCCTAGCCAGTGGAATGGGTGTACCTCACAATGCCTTCTGCAGGAGTTTTGGAGATGAAGAAGAAATTGAGTCGGTATAACACCTCCTCTGTGAGTGTCCAGCACCTCAAAGACGTTGTGCCAATTATCTTGGCGATTATTTCTTCGAAGACCTGGGAAATGCACAAAATGTCTCACTGTCTTCTTAAAAATATCTAAGTGGTGGATGGAAATCAAATGCAGGTATCGCAATGGGCCTTAGGGCCGACTTGTCTTAGACAAGTAACCTGGGTAACCTCACTTAAGCTTCCAGAGCTCCAGAGGCTCGTTTATAGTTTCTATATATTTTTTTTTAATTGTGTGAATTAGTTCACACTTCATGTTCAATATAGTAAATTTATGTACCTAATTCATAGAAATTTTATCCCTAGGTATCCGGATAACTTTTCCTGTAGATTCGCCTTTCTGGCAGTTAGTTACTGTACGCTGCTTTTCAGCTCACGAGCACTTTACCGCCATTACTGCCTAAGCCGAGCCCAAGCCTTAGCTTTCGTACGTTTTAAAAATGTTTCTCAATTAAAAGCTCAAGTTTTTCGTTTTTATTTCGTATTTTATTTTATTTATTTTTGCAACTTCAGTATCCTCAAAGCAATGCTTGATGCTAAATAACTATATTATAGACTTCTCTTCATTTGTAATAAAACCCAATGCAAGCGGCGTGATCTCGTTTCAAATAAAAACAAGCGGCGGATGAAAAGTCACCGAAAAGTAGGTAACTCCACAAAACTTACGGCCAGTAGCCAACAAACAACTTACAAACAACCAAAAAAAAAACCAAATGAAAAAAAAGAGCAAAAACAACATTAAAACAGCATTAAAACCAAAAAACAGCAGCTGTTTGCCGCCAGTCAAACACAACTCCAAACATTCAGTCATTCAGTTAGAGCAGATTAAGCCTGTAGCGTCCAACTACTTAAATACACACTCTGCGACTATAAGTGGTCTAACCGCACCACTAAACCACCACGAAAAAGTAGCAACAATGAAGTAATGCAAAAATGCAACAACAAAAAACACATGCAACAAACAATAATAAAATAGCTATTATTTCTTGTCCAGTCAGCCAGGCAGCCAGCCAGCGGTACAGCAAAGCATCGCTTGGAGTTGTGCAATTGTGCAACATTTCGCGTGCTTTCCGCTGTTGAATTAGTTGCTTTGCTTGCAACTCTTCTTTTTTGCAGCACCTATTGCTTTTATGTGCAACTAACAACGCGCATGTGGCATACGCTGGCCCCCATACACATACACACATACGGGCTGCCATCGCTTTGAGACATCATTGAGCAGTGCTTTGGTAAGCGTCCAATTGAGAGATGCTAGTGCAAGTGGGCAAGTGTGCAAATGTCCAATTTACACAGAGATGTCTGCATCAAAAGCGTTTTAGTAGCGACAACGCAGAACAGTGGAGTCTTAGGCAAATTAGCTGGGAGAGTTTGTGACGCCAAGCGGCGGTTAGTTGGGGTATTTAGATGTGCATATGGATACATATTTAAATGCCTATGTAAGTACATATAAGCACATATTTTTTTCAAAATATGTAGGAAAAATTGTGGTCAATCTGCTCATGTATGCGCAAATTTTACTAGTTGCATGGCTGCTTGAAACAGCGATTGCGCAGTGACTTTTGCTGGAAGCTTCAAGAAAAGGAAGTCCACTAGCAATAAAGCGAGCATGCAAACGCTTGAATAATTTCAATTGAAGGCATTTTATATGTACACAAGTAAATGCGTGGTACACTTATGGGCTCATAAAATGTTTAGGACTTGAGGCGGTTGCAAAGTGCTGGTGCAAATTTATAATAGTTGCCCCAGAAATCTTAATGATTCATGCAGTACAGATATGTTGCGTGATATTATAAAGCTTATGAATATTTTTGATTGAGTTGCTCCAATAAAAATTCATTAGCTTAGCATTAGGTGGGCGCGAATGGCATCTATTGTGAATATACTCATACTAAATATTGCATATGAACAGTTGGCGTTCACGGATATATCACCACATTAAATTGTGTCTGAGATACCCATAAAGCGTATATTCTCAAGCTTATTAGCACCATTGACTACTCGATCATTTTTGTAAGGGTTCATGTTTGGATGGTAGGAAGAACTCTTTGGACAGCAACCTCAGATGCTTTACGGCTTTAGGCATAATGACAATGACCTTCCCATCGAAAGACTTCGCAATACTTAAAATAGCAGGCTGGATAATTGGCGAACGGTGGTGTGGCATAAGATCACTGTCTTAAGTGACAGTCAAGCTACTCTAAAAGCCTTAAAAATCGATCTCATCACTTCATAAATTGTTCAGGAATTTAAGTTGAGGCTGGAAAGCGAAAGAGGTTGAACCAATATGGGTACCGGTACACTGTGGTGTTCAAGGCAATGAAATGACTAATGAATTGTGGTTCATTAGAGACTCCTATTGCAACAGAGCCAATTTTGGTGCCAAATACAGCGGAAACTTGCGGGGATTAATGAAGGATTTCATTAGTAAAGCTCTTAAAAGCGGCTAATGCAGTGCAAATCCATCAAATGGTTGATGTAAAGGCCTGGTGGGATGATACAAAAACTCCTGCTCAGACGGAGAAGATGTGAGTTACGACACCTGAGAGCTCTAATTTCGGCGCACAGTCCACGAGGAGGAAATCTTTTTTGGAGAATAAGGCTCACGGCATATTTAGACTACTTAGATTGATAAGGGACGAGTTACCTCCTATAACCCTCGACAAGCTGGTAAAATTCATATAAAATAGGGGGAAGTTGGCGGAGGTTCAATACGTTCCAACCCCACCTGCTTTCAGTCAATCCTTTAAGACCTCAAGATCCTCAATTAAGTTTATGCTTGGAACGTTTTATTCTTTGGCTAATTCCTGGTATCATCTAGTCTAGTCTGTAAAAATTGTATATCTTAGACTAGAATAGTAAAAAAGGCTAACGTTGCATTATACCTATACTTGCAAAAAAGCGGTAGGTATTAAATGGGGGTCAACACCTCGCGTTACTTTTTGCTCATCTGCTCAAAAGGCGAGTTACGCTAAAATCATCACTAAAAAGCGCTAGAAGTGCCAGTCAATGCGCCTGTACTAAATCTCGTAGGGAAAAACGTGGCCGCCGCCTCGGCGCTCAGACTCAAAAGTATGGCCGTATGGAAAGACCGGTGGTTTGGCCACGTTTCTATTTTGCACTCTCTGAATAATCACACACAAGAAATATACTACTCTATCCATAGACTCACCTTTGAAAGGCTCTTCAAGACAAATATACCGTCAAGAAGGGAGTGGCAGACACCAACGCCATGGAGAAGGAGGGAATTATATTTTTATACAGATGGTTTCAAGCTAGACGATACGGTTGGCAATGGAGTATTTTCGAAGGAATTAGGACTGGAACTATCCATTCGACTACCAGACTACTGCAGCGTCTATCAAGCAGAGGTTCTAGCTATAAAAGAAGTGGCTACATATCTAAATACGCCGATGAACCTAGCTAGGAAAGTTACTGTTCTACAACTGCTCAGTGGCAAAAGTACCATTGGCATGCCTATGGCCACGAGTAAATTAATAATGGAAAACAAAACTATCCAAGATGACAATAGGTCATGGGAAGATGAAGATACATGCGTAAGAGCTAGGCTACTGTGGCCGGAAATAAACAAGAAAAGGACAAAAGAATTGCTTATCCTCTCAAGAGATGATATCTCGAAGGTGGTGGCTTGTGTCACCGGTCATTGACTTGAGACCAGGAGTATTCTCCCATGAATATTGTAGAAGTTGTAGAGATGAGGAAGAGGAAGAAACAGTTGATCACTTCCTTTGCAATTACCCAGCCTTAGCTAAAAACAGAGCAGGTTGTCTAGGTAAACACTTTTTCAATTCTCTTGCAGAACTGCCTGGCGTGGGGATTAGACCAATTCTGCGCTTTATAAGAGCTTTAAAATGGTTTCCGGACCGACTACGACCATAACCTTACATAACCTAGACTAGAATATAGTTGTAATGTAATAGAAAAAATAAGATTAATTTTGAACACCAAATGAATTTTTACCTCCTTTTGTTGAACGTTTCAGAGCTTTTGATAACCAAGCTACCGATATCGTTCAGCGAAGAAATTTCTTAGTCATCAAAAAGGGGATCCTACACTCATAAAAAAGGGGGTTATAAGTACACTTATTTCTTGGCGTCTCGTATTTCTGGATGGATTTCTTAAACCGCACAAAAATAAAAACTTAACTCGATTACTTAGTAAAAATCTATGCATTTGTATATATAATAATTCTAGAATGGGCCAATGACTACTTTGAAGTATTTGGTCTTTTATAAATTTATTAGAGAGCATAAGTCTTCCGATCAATTTTGGATCATAAAACCATTCAAATAACAGCCCTGGCTTACTCTGCAGTAGGCCATCCTGTCACATCAATTTTCAATGACACAGACGTTGTTAATCTTAAGGATCTGAATCGTTTCTTTATTATCTCCATAAAATATATATTTAATAAATAATTGTAAAACAAAAGTTTAACGAGGTCTAACGCAGCTCTAAGGCGATTTATTGGCATTGCCCAGACGTCTGATAACTCAAGTCTCGACTCAAATCGTCGACTGTCTGATGAGCTGTGCGCTATGATATGCCATCCGGCCGTTGACCTACCCCTCGCATGCGATCTCTTCCTCATTCTTAGGCTTCCTAACCACTTGATTGCATCATAAAATTTCCGAACTAAAGACCAGAAAAGTGGAGCAATTAAAAATGTATACACAATTAGTTATCTAACACCACTTGCACTTACTGGGAAAGGAAGTGATCTAGCGTTTATGAGCATAATAATAATAGCAACAAAGTAATATCAAAATAGCAACGACAACGCCAACAACAACTACAACGAAAACAGTCATTTTAATAACTATAAAGCAAACTAAAAATGAAAGCCAATTACCATAAATGAGGGTTCAGATGATTCTCTGTACAACACAAAGCTGCCCGTCACTTGTTGTTCACCTCATTTTTTGACACGCTTTACTTCTGCAAAAAAAAAAAAAAAGTACGAAAAAAACGAAAACATTCATGAATAATAGAGCAATTGCTGAGTATGCAGTTTCAGAATTTGTGTTAGGAAAACAATAATGAAATCAAAACAACTAATTGCGTGGCATGCCACTTGAATCTTCATCGTCAACCAGCTCATATTTCTTGTGCCTTTCAGTGTGAATGTCCATAGAGTTTCCATAAGCAGCATCAGCGATACTTTCTATACATTCAAATGCATGTGTGCATGTGAGCGTTGGCAGCAGCTGTGGGACAATATTATTAAATTGTAGCCTCATTCTCCGCGTCACTCTTCGCTATTCATTTTAGCCAATTGTGTTGACTTGCAATTTACACTGCTTTAAATTGTGAGACAGCTTTAGTGACTCTTTCCGTTGTTTACAATTTAGTTGTTGTTATTGTTGTTATTATTACTACGGCTGTTTGATATATGCAAATTAGACAAAACAACACAATTTCGATATGACAGTCATTGCACTGGTGAGTAACTGACTGAATGTTGGCTGATGTAAATTTGTTTGAAGGCACTTGGTTTGAATTTTGTGGCTGTATCAAAATTTTGATGAATTAGCATAAAATTGTTTGCTCTTTATACTTATTATAACTTCGTCCAATAAATGCTCCCATTTGGCAGACTTACAAATATACCAATATTTTAAGAATAATCAAAGTAAAGCAAGGGATGAAAGCATTTATTCATATTCAAAAGCTCATAAATCATCATCAGTGTTGGCTGGAAAACCTCGATCTGGTCGTCGCCTGCTGCAGCATATGCCTCCAATTGTTTCAGTTTCGCGCCTGCGTGCTCCATTCCCGCAATCCTAAAAAACCTGTGTCTTCATCTACTCCATCAATCAATCTCAGCGGCGGGCGGCACTTTCTTCTCTGTCTATAGCACTTTCGAAGGAGTTGTTGTTGGAGTAGGTAATCGTAATATGTAATCAGCGCATCTCAGTATGTTGATCATTATTGTGGTTATTTCATACGGATACATGTACAGTTTCTCGAGTTCATAATTGTAGCACTTCCGCCGTTCGTATTTATCACAAATCGCGTGAAAGATTTTTTGCCGAACTCTCCTTTCAAAGATCAGTAGCTTCTGTTTATCCGCATCGCTGAGTGACCAGATTTCACTACCAGGGAGAGAATAATAATTGAATTGGACAGTGAAATCCTTGTTCGGCTATCTAGAAGGCAAGTCTTTTGGTTATGGCACAAAGGGAAATAGCGCAACTCGCCATAAGAATTATGTGAGCAATTACTGCAGAAATTTAGCTGTAATGATTAATGGTTACTCCTAGGTACTTAAATTACTTCGCTACTTCGAAATCAGGATCATCGATTTTGAGTATTTGACCCACTTTGTGTCTGACATAGTCCGAAGAAGTTGGAAAAAAAGAGGTTGTCTGTAAAGTCAGTTTACTGACGATAGTTTAACGTGACAACGTCATAAGAAAATACTGATTTAATGGTTGCAATTTTCAAAAGAAAATTTTAATTTTATTTGTTTGATAGATATTTTGTATGGATATAGAGAAGGAGGTAAATGGAATCGCAATGGAATTGATCAAGTTACATTTACACAAACGGGAAAAATTCAAATTCATGAGAGATATGTTCAATTTCGATTGTGCATCAGACGTTAATAAGTCAACAATACTAAGAGGCAACATCATTGATTTGCCTTCTTCAAGACACATTTCACTCGAAACACCCCCTTTCATTTCCT